>JALLAX010000018.1:0-28346 GCA_036939555.1 Discostella stelligeroides
TTAAACCTTGTCTGGTGTCATTTATCAGCTCAGCTGTCGGCGAGGCCGTTCCAATGATATTCGAAGGTGAACTATTCGTCGGTGAATACGTTGGTATTGGTATTGGCGTCGCACCACTCATTGGTGTCGGTGTCGGCGATGAGTCTTTCAGACCAGTAGGAGAAATGGATTGCTGAACTGAAGGTTTTGGAGATGAAGCTTGCAAAGTTGGTACTATTGATTCCGTATTTGTTGGAGTCGTTGATGGTGATATTGACGGTATTGCGGAGGGAATAGATGTTCCATCAATGCTGGGCCTTGCCGTTGGCGATATTGAAGGCATAGTTGATGGAAGGGATGACACAGTAGCTGTTGGTACGGTGGATGGAGTCTGCACCGGCGAGGTTGTGGGTAACGTAGTTATGGTTGGCGAAGTCGAAAGCAGTATGGATGGGGGGACCGTTGGTATCTGCGAAGGATTCTCAGTAGTCGGTTCCGCAGATTGATCAGAACAATTTGGACTGGTGCTTGAGCTAGACCAGCTAGGCCAGCTGGGCCAGCTGGGTGATGTTTGGTCGGATGTACTTTTTCCACTCTTGGACGATGATTTACCGTCCTTTCCTGATTTTCCACTTGGGCTTTCGCTTTCGAGATCAAGAACCCACGATCTCCGCATGATGTTGTCTTTGTTGAATTTTTTGGATTGAAGCAACTTGCTTTTCTGTCGACGTGTCCGCTTGCCTGCACCGATATCATAATTTAATGTTAATGTGCTCGTCTGGCTTGCGTGTTGTTGAGCCGACACAATAATTGTCATCATGCTTTTTAATGTAAGGCAGAGGCAGGCCGATATTGTATTATTTGCCGTTCTATCTTCACTTTGACTCAATCGTCCGAGAACACTGCGTTACTCAATGCGCTCACCATCACCATTGGTACTAGTGTTTGATGATTCTGTCGTCGTGCCGGCGGTTGACGTAATTGTTGTTTGTCATCCTTGCTTGTGTTGGTAAGCACGCCTTCTCACGCCTTCCACTTCCATTCTTTGCTGGGAGTACACTTTATAATATTATTAAGAATCAAAGTAATGTACGCTACTCACACGATGAATAGTTGTATTCATACACCTCTGAGGTAGATACCTTTGATACCCCACGCCACAGCCACAACAGGCCACAACATTTTATTCATTCTCTCTTCTCAACAGTTCTCAACGCAAAAAATGAGAAACACCGAAAATTTGATTTCACATAGAGAGGAATTAAATATGTTTCTTTGTTTAAATTTTCATCGCCAAATATGCAAGAAAGGAAAGAACGAATTCAACATCCATCCACATTCCCCAGTCGAGGCTACAGCTACAGATGGCTACTACCTAATTATCTCTGTCTTCTACTATTACTTCGTCCGGCACTCTCGTCTCTCGTGGGCACACCTCGACCAACAACCGTTCCCACGACAAGTACAAAATGACGTATCAATGTATGGTATCACCTATTTTTTCGGCGGCACCTACGATACCCACTACCATCTCTGGCAAGACATTATTTTTTTAGAGCATAATAATTTAGGGAAAGATATCACTCTATCCTTCCTCCAACACAAATACACTTCACCTCAGGGTTCATTATTCTTCACCATCACTGACAATACTCTCTAATCACATCATGACGAGTATCAACAATCGCACTTCATTCTTTGATTACCACCAGCAATACCAAGAAGTAGCACCTACGAAAATCATCCAGGAGTTATCACATCATGATCGTGTGCAGGATAATAACATTGCTGCGGGAATCATCATGTTAACATCTCCAAAGCGCAAGCGTGATGACCATGTTTTCGTCAGCAAAATCACGTCGCAAAAGCGACAAGAAGTCAAAAATGATGCCGGCTATTGTCCAGGGCAGAAGTACTCTGAGTCATCCATTCCGCCATTTCCGACGTACTCCTCCACGTGCATGTCGTCGTACGATGTTGAGCGGAGAGACGGACCATCCGATGATGACATATTACTCGATGATGAAACGGCGTGTCTAGTTTCCAATTGTTGCATGCCTGTATTCCGCCAGGAACGACAACAACGAGGAATCCCATCCTCCGATAAATCAACTCCACAACTATTGCCGGCTATCTTTACCAAGAATGGAGATGAGAATGAAAAGGAAAAGGTCGATAGCTATCTTGATTTCCCGTCTATTGTACGGGCAAGGACTATAACTGATTCGTTTGACTCAATTTTCTCAAAGAGATGTTGTTATGCTGATCCACCTGAAATGGACGAGCCAGTGGAGGACTGGAGGACGGAGGACGACATGATTGAAGAAAATCACAAATCCGATCGGTCCGATTCCTCAGCTCACATGTTGCTTGGGTTTCCTCACCATGAACTAAACGATGCATCGGATGAGACGCGGGAATGCCCTGAAAGGATTGCCTCTACCTTGTGGGCAAATTAATTTATCGTTTTCATGCTGATGCAAAGACGCTGCTACTACTCTATCTGAAGTGTAGTTTTATTGGCTGTGAGTAATCGTGCGATAACTCTATATATGTAATAGTGTATAACAGTTGCAGCGCAAAGCAGGCTGATGTTCATTGATTCTAAAGTGTTTAGGGTTGTACGACAGACTCAGCATGCAGATGCAAAGTATTTGCTGTTCGTATTTTAGGTGACGCAATCTGAACCCTTCCGATTCAGAGAATTCTAGTTCATTCCGCAATCGTAGTGGGTAACTTCAAGTCACACGATTTCCACCTAGTTGGAGAAGGCGAGACCAGTCGACCTTTCTCTCGTCCTCTACAACTCTGCGTCTTACCATACATTTGCATCTCGCGATTTGGCTGGCCTCTCACTGCAATTCTATCACCTTGGCGTTGTGTCAATACTCGAATTCTTCTCACGTGGGACATCCAAAGAGATTTCGGCACAACCTTGGTGCATCCTTGATCATTAACAACGAATCGAATTTCATCTTCGTTTCCATCTGCGACGAGGGCATATGTCCAGCTCCCATCTGACCTCCGGACTAAATAATTACAATGAATGGAAGGGATGAGGAATACTCATGTGAAATAACTGGATGAAACAAGCAAGATGGAACAACTTACTGAAAGCTGCATCGAGGTGGCGAAGTTGTCCAATGGCCTGTTGGATATCAACAGAGCATTCGTTCGCTCTCGAGCCACCGCCTTCTCTGTCATTGCTCTCGCTGCACGAGCTAGTACTCTGCAAGGTTTCTGCGCTATCAATGTTCGGTTCACGTCGCCTAGCCCGACCGCGTCGTCGTCGTTGTTGTATTGATGTGGGAAAGACAAGCATGTCCTCGTCGCATGCGGAATCCCCCAATTTATAATGAGGATGAGCAATAGGACATCTTTCCCCGGGTTGCTCTAGCGTTGCAATAATGGGTAAAGGTGTCTGTGGCTCCTGTGTATTAGGAGCAACGTCTTGATGACCCAAGGTTTGGGATATTGGCTCTTCTGTTCTCTGCTCTACTTCATTTGGCAGTTCTGATTCAGGGAGAGTACAAGATTTTTGTTCATTATGTTTTTGTTGCTCGTCCTGATCACTCTTGGTTGTCCAAGGCTCGAACGCCGGTTCATATTCTTCCTTTTCATGATTTCGAGTGCGGGATTTGGAACGTTGGCGAGATTTGGAAACACCACGGGGCTTGGAACGACTGTGGGATTCGGTACGAGTGCGGGATTTGGATCGGTCGTGGTCTGACTTCTGTCGCGATCGAGAACAAGAACGAGATCGTGAATGCTGACCCAATGCTGCTAGGAAAGAGAGCAGAGACTTTCTAGGTGCCTCAAACATGTCGTCTTCGGCAGGTGAAATCGACCTTGCATTTCCTCGTCCTATATTGTTCTCATCCGCGACTTTGAGTACTTGCGCACTCTCAAGGTGTGTATTCTTCTTTTTTTTGGTAGAAGATCGCCGGGTAACGGACTTCTTGGCATTTTTCCCTGTATCATTCATACACTCGACCATTGATGAAGGTCCCAACTCGGGATTACTATCAGATGTTTGAGGAGCTTCCAATATTGGAGCAGTCACTTCCATTTCGACAGGATTTACCATGTAGCACGATCTCTCAGTATGCGGTAAGACTTTTGAGAGCGACGTAGTAACACGAGAAGATGTAGATGGTGCTACCAGTGAGTTGTAGCTTTCGCACGTCAAAGATGAAGTCACGGACAAAACATCATTGTTGAGCTCTTCATGATGATGATGGTGACGCGCTACAACATTGTTGGCAGCACCAAAATACATCTGTTTAGGATAGAACTCCAATCCATGTGACCAGGGAGCAGGATCGTCTCGCAAGGAGCGGTGTTGCGGTGGCATTCGTTTCTTGTATTCGGCAAAGTTTTTGGTGACCAAGTGAGCATCACTTGCAAATGAAGACAAGGACATGTTGTCACCGTCATCATCGTTACTGCCCGCGTTCAAAGAAAATTTTCCAATAGATTTGGTGGCTTGCTGTATCGTGCGCTGTAAATCGGTAAGAATCGGAATGCTCGGTGTTGAACGATTCATTAGACATCCCTTGTCTCTTTTTTCGCTTAATGATTCAGTAACATCTACAGGAGAGTCTGAATGGACAAGCGTATCCCACTTCGCAGTTTCCAACGATTGATATTCGGCCCTCTCACTTGCCAATCGAATCGATATCGCACGGAGGGCCTCGGCCCATTTTGGATCAAGGGAAACCTCCTCTAACTCATCCTCGTCGTGCTTGGAGCAAATAATGGTTGCAGTATCATCGATCGAATCCTGCAATAATATTTCGCGGTTTGTCTCCTGCGCTTCTGTTACTACTTCTTCTTCTTCCCGAGACGTGGAGGCATTGACGGTAAAATTAGCGCCGATGGATGCTGGGGCGCATGTACGATGACCTGATTCCACACGGGCCTGTGCTGGATGGATATCACTCTGACAATTAGAGTTTGACTCAGATGACATGTCAGGTATCATGGAACGAAACGAAGAAGGATGCTGATGTATCAGCTGCGAGATGATTTCGCGGCGCCGATTCATCATCGACCGGGATGAAGCAGTTGGTAGCAGCAGTGGTGTGGCTTTCCTCGATGTCCCCCCGCCCTCGCACTCGATCTTGTTCAACAGAAATAAATCACCTGTCTCCGCAGTCTCGGACATGGAAAATAATAATGCATCATCATCTTCATTCTTCGTGTCACTCCTCCCCGATGAACTCGATGAAGACGTCGTGGTCGTCGCGGTCATCCAACTCGGATGCCGAGGAGAATTATGATTAGTAGGACCTGCCATAAATCCTGGCACATCTGCAACATAATGTGTCATCGTTGCATGCATGTCGTGCGGCGATAAAAGAAGGTATACACTATTGCAGTGCGGATTGTTGTCATGTCAGTGCGATTATGATCTAACCACTACCTACCTCCATTTCTCTCGAACTCGAATTGGAGCGTACTAGTACAGCTAGCTCTAGAAAAGGGCGACGGGTGGGTTCGGAGATGATAAAGATGCAGCAGTGAAGCATCTTCTTGTGTCGTCGCATCTTCCTCTCTCTGGCCGTGGAAGGCCGTGGAGCTCGAAAATCCAATCACGAGAAGGAGAGGCTGCTCAACAAAACTATAATTTGTCGTAACGACATGAAGGAATCTTATTGTTGACAACACCTTGAAGTTCAAGTTTAAAAATATTTAATAACCATGTTCACGCCGAAAAAGTCTTGTGAAGATGCCTTTTGGTGGAAAAGAATGAACCAACCTGAACCAACCATAGGACAAGACCACAGCTGCTGAACTCCAGTTACCATGGTAGTAGGTCTTCCGTCTTCATCCGGAATTTTGGAACAATCTTCATTTTATTCTTGTTCTTGCCTTTCTCTCAAGAAGTGAACAACAGTTTTTGTTCAGCATCCCCACCATCTCACAGTCTCTTGTAAATGTCTCAAATTCTGCACATGCAGGTCGTCTATCTTCTTCTTGTTCATCATCGTTCATCCTTACAACATCATCGTTTTTATTTTGTGACTGCTTGAAAATCATTTTAATATCAACTGCTTGAGGGAACCATATTATGTGATAAGGCATTATGATTGTGTCTGCAGTAGTATGAAAGAGGTCAATCAATTTCAAACATAACTATGCTTTCCATGATCATTGGATGAAGCAACAATGGTATAAAATCAAAGAGTGATCACTCTCTTAGACTACAGCATTTTGTTTGTAGTAATCTTTGTTTAGCCAAGGCTCTCCATAAGACAGTGATCATATTTAGGAAAGAAACATTGTAAAAAATAGGTGTTTTGTGAGAAGAAGTGCTGCATGATTATATTTGGAATTTAAGGGGTGTTGGGTATTTTGTGTTTTGTGAAATGTCTAGTAGTAGTACTTGATGATGATTGGTAGTGGCAGCTCAGCAACAGCAATCAAGATATCTGTAGTATTCTTTTAATTATTTTTGATTTCATTAGTATATTATTAGTACAAATATCAAAACCTTTAGCCTGTAGCAATAAAAGCAAGCTTTTATCTTCAACAATCAACATGTTTTGAGGCAAAGAAATGGTGAATGACATCAGCAATGATTCTTGAACAATTGCATGATCTCTCTTTCTCTTGTTTGGAAAGCATCAAGTTTGCAAAGTCAGAATTCATTTAATGAATGCAAAAAGCTTTGCTACATGTTTGATGTTAGCACATCATTTTTTGGTTTGAAACAACTTATTAGGCCAACTTGACAGGCAAATTAGTGATGTCATCACATGATCAGGATTGTTGCACTGACAGTACTTGAGAAAAAGCTAAGATTACCATTAGATTTGAAAATAGTGAATATTATGCAAAAGCTAGTTTAATAATTGTAGCAAAGCCATTAAATTACTTTCTCAGAACCTGGAATTTGGCACAGTGTTACTAACTTAATAAACATACAAGGTAAAAACTAGTTAGTGGGCTAGGATTGATGCAAATTTACACAATCTGACGACAACTTGGACGTGTTCAAATTCAATGACAAAATTGAATCCAAGTAAACTAAATTGCGTTGTAGAATGACTCTATAACTAATCCCGGTTGCTTGGTTTATTTATAGCTCCATCCATCATCGAATGCAAGAGCAATATTGGACAACCATTTTTGCCAGTTATTTTTGATTTTTGAAAAAAGTTGCAACATACTTTGAAGGCTCCTAACGTGGGGGCAACCTTGAGCAAAAAAATCAAACGTCTCCTCAACAGACAAATTGTGTAAATTGGATTGTGTAAATGAAATTTTGGAAAAATCATGGCTGCTGTTGTAGATCATTCGATACTCAATGAATACCAAACCAAATGAATTACTTCTTTGCCTAAATCTAGTTGCACCTGAATAACATGAACAAGTTTTAGCTTTGGAAAAGTCTAAAGCATGCGCAGTACAACACAAAGGCTCTGGCCTGCAAAGTATGCCAAAAAAATCTCTAGCCCGCGAACTAGTTTTAAGCTCATACAGTAGATTCAACATGATGAGTAGGAGTAGTAACTGAAAACATGTTACAAAGTTAGAGTAAAGTATGCGTGAATTGTGTAGACAGGGCTGATTTGGCATGATGCCACCGTGCTTCTGTGCTTCTCATGCCTCTTTCTCTTTTTTGGCTCATCTATCTTCTGGATCATATGTATTATAAACAGTATAATGAGTTACATGACTGTGCTAAAATCAAAAGCAACAGAGCATATAATAATGGTGAACATCAAACATCATGCCATAGTGATTTTTGTGACTCTTGTTTTTCTCATTTCTTTTTGGCTGACAAGAATATAATGAGCTACATACTATCTATGCAAAGATCAAGCCAACAGCAGAGCAAATATTGGTAAATGCATAAAACTATTATGATCTTAGATCTTATCACTTTCTGTCTGCAGTAGTAACAGTTGATTCAATTTAAAATGACCTCCTCCCTCCTTTTCCACTTCTTACTAGCTGTGGGTAGGTGGGGTGGACCGTGTCTGTGTGGGTTGGTTTGGTAGACCGTGCTGACCTTCTTTGTGCTGATCTTCTTCTTTCTCTAGTTTAACATGGAAATTACACGCCTTGGTGATTTGTACGTGCATTCTGCTTTTTCCTGCAAAATTTACGGACCTCTGTGTGAGAGGAGGAGGAAATTGTCAAGTGTTATTTAGTGTGCAGTGAAAGTAGAATTTCTATGTAATGGTGGAATGGTGTGATACTAAATAAGCCATTTAAGAACACTCCATGCTGTGCTTTGTGTATTAATGGATATTATGATGTTACTATACTGTTACAACCTTGACTTTCAGAATGATTAATGGTACAATAAACTATATCTCTAAACATAACATGACAAAAATAGCCCAATACTGATTTTGTTTGGGCTTCATGAGTTTTTGCTTTAGAATCGCCATCACAACATCAAACTTTGCAGAGCTGTTGCTCCATTACTATTGGTCCTTACTTTGACTTTGTTTTGCATAGAAATAATGGTTACAATGTATACTAATAGCTGTGCAATTGAGAACGAACTGCAGTGCGTGATGCAAAATATGCTATCTCATTAAATCATCAAACAATAACATCATCAAAACAAAGACATCATTTTAATATCTTGTTTAGTTTTATCTATTAGAAGTGTGCAAATTATTGTTTCAAAATTCAAAGAGGAATGATGTTGTTTTGTGTGCCTACCGGCGTAATACCCCAATGATTGAAAAATGAAAAACAATTTGGTGAGAAATGCAACTCAATGAGAGGAAACTCTTTTCAGATGTACCTTACTCTAGATAAAAGTCTAAAACCAGTTGTGGCATTGACTTTTTTGACATTTTACCAAATCTGACACTGACTTTGAAACCCTTGTTCTCCATCGTATTATGATTTATAAAGCAATGAGCATATCCCAATAAAGTAGTGCTCTTAATGCATCAAATTGTTTTGGTTTCATGTCCATCAGACACTTCATTGATGACATCAAATGCCTCAAAGTTGGGCATTTGAGACGTTTGTTCTGACTGATTTTTTGGGGTCCAGTTGTGTCATCACATCACACTAACAAAAATTGTGATTTTGCGAGAGAGAAAAAATACCAACTACGGTGTCGACCACTCAATATGACAGTTGGGCCTTACAGGCAACGCTCTGGGTGATTGTATTGGGTGGTCATGACCATTACTTGGTCCACACAAAATGAACCGAGTATAGTGTACAAACTAAATTAATTCCGTTCTACATACATCCTTTTTTTATAATTTGGTAATTATTTCAATTGCCAAAGAGCAACTCCAGGTCACAGTCAAATTTCAGCTTGAAAACACGCACCATAAGCATCCAAATGGTGACCCAAAAGTACTGATACCACAATGATTGGTTCAATAATTTTACCTCCTGTGCCACAACCACCACTGGTTTTAGAATGTTAGGTGTGCATGGTCGTGTGTACAAGAAGGGTAGACGAATCGTAGAAAAAATGGGTCATTCACACTTTCTCCCCGATTTTTGTCAGTTTTTAAGGGCTCATTACTCATTATTTATCAGATTCGATCATTTTCCATTTTCGCGTCAAAAGAAAGGATCAATTTCGAAACGGTTCGGTCGAAACAGCAGGCCACACAGTCACAGTAAGGTCATTTTGTAAGAGAAAACACGATTTCTGTGGTCAGTTTTTACCAGCCTACCTCCCCTTGCATTCACGCATCAGCACAGCTCTCTCATGATGATGATGACCTCTCCGATTCCGAATCGTCAATGTCAACCATAATCAAATCTGATATCCAAAACAACAGCATCCTCCCCAGAAACCATATCATTATATATCCAACCTGGCAAAACTATCGAGTCACCTCAGTCTCAGTGGGAAGCCGGAATCATGTGGAAAATTTCCAAGTCAAAATTACTCTTGTGCGTCGTACTCCTTCATCTTGCGCCGAAATCATCATTCTCGCTCCACGATGACGACGCCGCCGGCGCCGGAGATGGAAGCAGCGGCCGCGTTGGGAGGAGGACGACGAGCCGGATGATCCGCGGCGGCGTTGGTGACATCCACCAACTACTGTCCAATAGCAAGATCGACGACAGCGAATTGCTCCGAGAATATGTCGATGAAGATCAGCACGCAGCAAGTGGTGGTGCACCGGTGTCGATGACCACTTCAATCGAAACAAGTACCCGTCGTCATCCTGCTCGCCGACAAGAACGTATCCTCCAAGCGACTGCAAAGCCAACAGCCGTCCCAACTTCCAAGAATCCCACTGCAAGTCCAACATCAAAATCACCAACGAATACTCCAACTTCGAATCCAACGAGGAATCCAACAGCCGTACCAACTTTCAAACCAACGCAGAGTCCGACAACCAAGGCACCAACGAATAATCCAACTTCCACACCAACGAGGAATCCAACGAATGCACCGACTTTCAAACCAACGGCAAACCCGACAACCAGGGTGCCAACGAATGTACCAACTTTCAAACCAACCAATGTGCCATCAATGTCACCCACTCGTGTTCCGACGAATAATCCAACTTCTAAACCAACCAATGTGCCTTCAATGTCGCCGACGCGTGCTCCGACGAATGAACCAACTTTCAAACCAACGCCAAGTCCAACTGAATTTCCCACGAGCACACCGACCCAATCACCTGTCCCTCCTCTCGATGAATCTATGTTGACTTGCCCACTCCCAGAAACACGGGCGATTGTCATCACGCCAGGGAACAAGACTATTCCTGTTGCATCGGACAATACATTTTGCGGGATCTTTCGTCGCACGGAATTGGGTAAGCTCATTCCACTGGCTCGGTCTTACAATGGTTACAATTGGGAAGTGGCGCCCGGACCACTGGCCCTTCCTGCCAGCAATATCAACTCCAACAATATTCTACTGCCCAATCTCCCCGTCGATGCTCCCAACGATAGATATGTTATCTTGACCAAAGATGGAACATCCTCGGTTCAGAAACAGATTGCCAAATTCTTGGAGCAAACCACTTTCGGTCCCAAAAAGTCCGAGATTGATGCACTCGCCTCCGATGGATTATGGTCGACGAATGCAACGGAGAAACGTGCCGCCCATCTTCGGAATCAAATGGATTTACCCAAGTCGAGCCACCGGGAATATTACCGCAAGCGCACCAATTCCAAGTGGGATGCTACGGCACAGACGGCCCGGTCCGATCATCCTTGCAGCGTCAACAGTCGATGGAGAAAGTACAGTTACATTCCTCAGGATAGACGTCATTCGATTGACGACACAGATATCTTCACTACCTTTGAAACTGTCAAGGCCGAAGTCAACTATACCACCACTCTCTACGAGGCAGACAGTGCGTCTAATGTCAAAGTTGGATCTGGAGGTATTTTTTGGAACTCGGCTCCCACCTCCGTAACCTACGGATATTCTGGTACTGGATATTATGACATGGGTGGTACCGGAGATTACCTCGAGTTCAATGTGTCCATCGCTTCCGCTGGACAATATCCCATTAGCTTCCGCTACTCTCAGGGCAGCACCAGCTATAATGGCAACCGAAAGCTGCAGTTGCAAGTGAATGGTGTCATTGTGAAGTCGGCCTATGACTTTTTGTATACTCGCGGTTGGAGTAATTGGATGTATACCGATCTTTTCGATGTGACTTTCAATGCAGGATATAATACGATCAGGGTAACGGTTGTAGATCAGAATGGAGGGCCGAATATTGATCATTTGAGGATCGGTAAACCTCCCGCGGTGGTAATGAAGAGTGAGTTTCCTCATTCCTAGAGAAGCACTGATTGATTTTGATTCCTCTTTCCTCGATCGCATTCTCAACCCTTTGTGTTCTTCTTCTGCAATGCGTATTGTATCCTCTCCTCCATCCTCCAACAAATCAGCCAATGGCTGGCCACGTGTCATTGCCAGGAACGGTATTCAACTCCTTGACGATTGGCCATTTACTTTTACCAATACAACCAGGGTCTATTTTACGGAAAATCCAGACGCACCCCAGGGAGATATATTCCGGTATCGAGTTGGCCGACTCCGTGTGATGTTGCCCAATGGTCGTTCACGATATTTGGATATTGGTAATGTAAGTTTGCTGTGAATAATGATTTGGATGGGCTCTATTGGAAATGAAAACATTTTCTCAACATCAATATTCTTTTGCTGATATTTTTCCAAGCCTTCCATCAACTTCACCGGATACGAGCAATATTTGCCCTCTAATGTCATCACCTTCACAGGCAGTGAGGTTTGGAGTGAAACTGCCTCCGATGTGCTGCCCTACCCCCTTGTGAGAGGACAAGAACGAATTCTTCGCAGTGGGATCAGCGGAGCGATCTGTGATTTAATCCCTCCTTTTGCGGAGGAGTTCGATGCACCCATCTTCGGTAGGCTTCCTTCCGGACAATGGTTGCAGTGGACACCTTCGATATTGTTAGAAAACAATGGTCCATCTATCAATGACGTAGGTGACCTGTCTGCCAAGGTATTACCCGATGGAGGCGGCAGTGCGTTCGTCACTACCGGCGAGAAACTGAAGTGTTCAAACGTCCCACGTTCATTTGTCAACGAAGACACTTGCTTCTTGAGCACCTTGTCCACTGCTTGCTCGGCAACCAATCTCGTTAGTGAAGTTACCATGCCGTTAAATACTACCGTCGTTCGACAGCTCTATGCTCTGACCGGGAGAGAAGTTTACGCGATTCAAGGTCTAGTCATGGAGAGCATATCTGAGTCTCCTTGTGCCAAGACAAAGTCCCGCTGGGTGGTAGCGCGGAATGCCAATTGTACTGCCCCCTCGGTGCTCTCGGCAACTACTCTCTCGGCATTGAGAGGCGCAATCACCGCAAGTTCTGCTAGTGCCAATGCATTTGTCACCGATGTCACGCGAACACTTGCATGTAGCTTGAGCGATTATGATCAATCCTCGGATCCAATCAACATTCAACTACAAGTCGGCGAGAACTGCTACACACATGTCCATCCGAATCATCTCAACCTGTATGATTTCACTGGTTGGGTAACGAACCATCCGGGCGGGGCATATAACATTGAAAAGTGGGCGCAAGGATGGGATGGTCATGAAGGTTGGTATCTCACGTTCCCCTTTTCTGGCAACTCCACTCGAAAAATCCCACAACATCCCATGAATCGGTGGTACACCCACGGGGTAGAACCCAATATCGCGTACGTGGGAAGACTTGGTGATGAGATTTCGTTTCGCGACTTGCCCAGTGAGCTCAAGACTTATGCGGTGGCGGAGTACTTTGGTGCAACACCACAGACGGTGATTGATGGAGGTGTCGTTGTCTGTGGATCGATGGGTGAAGTATCGAACGACCCGACCCTACCGGAAACGTTTGATGTGATCAGTAATAAGGTTCCAACAACATCCGAAGACGCCCTGAACAATCAGAAGGCTGTGATATGGACGGAGATAGGCTTATATGGGCAAGATCAGTTACGGCAACGAATGGCATGGGCCTTGGCCCAAATTGTTACCACCGTTCCGGCTAATATTGACGGATATGACACTACAGAAATCTATACCCATTATTACGATATTTTCGTCAAGCATGCCTTTGGAAACTACCGTGATATACTTGGCGAGGCTTCCTACTCTCCACTCATGGCCGAACATCTTTCATACCTCAAGAGCAAATCTCACAGTTATGTGTATGAGTTCGAGAACAAGAGGAATTCAAGAGCCGACGAGAATTTCGCCCGAGAAGTGATGCAACTATTTAGCATTGGTCTCATTTTACTCAATGATGATGGCACTCCTATTCTCGACACAGATGGCAACCCAATTCAGACCTACACTAACAATGACATTGAATCATTTGCGAGGGCATGGACGGGCTTCGACCGCACGGCTGTTCGTGGAAATTACGAAGAAGATTTCACTGGCACTTCGAGTAATAGATTAGACCCTATGCTCATTGTTTCGGACTACCGTGATCCATTTCCCAAGTCGAATTTGAATGGAGGGTTCATAGGCGATAACTACCCTCTGTGTGTGGACCTCCCTTCTCGGTCCTTTCTAAAGAAAGGTGCTTCCTATCGCCTCTTAGGCGGGAAGTCGTCTCCTGACCTGATGAAAGACCCATCCTACTTTGCAAACACTGCACCGGGTGAGATTTTGAGAGCCGAGCTAAAACCATCGTCACAACTCTACCAAAGACTTTATAATTCTGGAAATTATGAACTCTTTGTAACTTTGGAAAGCGATTTGATCTGCACTCCCAACACTATTGAGTGTGATGTCGACACTGTGCGTGTAGTCAAGGTTGGCTCCATCTACTACGAATTTGTGGAACGCCCATGCGTTCAACTCGCTTTTTATGATAATGGCAAGCAAATACAGCTTCGCGAGTCATATCGGCGCGGGCAGATGTGTGCCAACCCCAATCTTGCTCATGCGCGCGAGGCATGCTGTAGATCCGAACGAGATGATGAGGTAAATGTCGCTGTAAGTGTTTCGAATGTCACGTATAAATATGAGGGCGAACGAATGGCATTCGACACTGCGAGAGATCGTTGCATGTCATATGGCCGTGATCTTTGCCTTTTCCAGGGCGTTACTAGTGTCCCAAAGAATGATTTTTGGAGGAAAGGATATCACTGGACGAACAAGGACTGCAGGATAAATGTGAAAGTGAACTCGTGAGTAGCAACTGATGCACTGGCATTCAATTGACTAATAGACTCGATGTTTCCCATCTCACTAAATTTTTCACTCGCTGTTGAATAATACAGAGAGGGATACATCGCAATTGTCCATGATGTTGTTTCCACTGAAATTGATACCATCCCATGGCTCGTTGAAGAAGAAAATACACTCAACTGTAAGTCCGCAATTTGTTTGTCGACGGTTCTAACCTGAATTCTCTTCACTCATCCCTCTCTTTTGTGGCTCCTGTTCCAGGGTTTCGTGTGTTTTGGGATGGTGACGGTGATTTTCCTGGAAGCAGTGAAACGAACACTTGCGAGGCGAACGGGTGCAGACGGATAGCTGATAATAAGTAAGTACACATGCATGCATTATCTGTGAAATCGTGGATTGCGTTTGATCAGCATAATCTTCTCTCACCATGGCCCCGTTGAACAGTTGTTTGTGTAGGACAATCGTAACGGACAGTGTGGTTTTCACAGACCTGGTACTTGTAACCAAAGACATTGTCATGTCGAATCTTTCCATCGGCGCACTCGGTCCTCAGGATAACAGCCAGGTTTCTGATCTTGGCAGTGGAATGAAAGTCCACAGGATCGGCGGTAAAACAGATGAGAATACTGTATTTGAGGTGCAAGACAAGGGGCGGACTCTATTTTTGAAGAATGTGCGCTCGACGGTCAAGATTGAAGGTTGGACAATGACCCCTCAGATCTACGAAGCTGAAGCTGCCATGTTCTCAAATGCTGTAAGTGATCATGACAACTACATATAAACCTGAATTGCGTTCATTGTTCTTACATTTCAATCGTACGCTAGAATGTGACAAACAATACTAAATGCACTGGACAGCAGAGTGTGACAGCTATTTCTGGAAATGAAACGACATTTGTTCAATGGAATGTTAATGTTGCAAGCGCAGGGACGTATTTGCTATCATTGCGATACGCACACGATACTTCGCCACGACCATTATCTGTCTTCGTGAACACACAAGAGATTAAAGTGCAACTGAGCAATCCAAATGTTCCAAAGAATTTTACCAACATTGCCGTAAATCCAACCGCTGCGCAATTACCTCTTCAGCGCTGTGTCAGTGACTGCGATAGCAACAGTGACTGCAGCCAGGGTTTGTTTTGTATGCAAAACAATGGCTTAGAGCGCGTCCCCGGCTGTGTTGGTGTTCAAAACTCTTGGGATTACTGCGTGGATATTAACGATTTTGATTACGGATTCACTCTTCTTCCAACTGGGAGTACTGAAAACACATTTCACATGTCCAAACCGCTTGCCGTAGTATTGCTTCGTGAGTTCTTTGTTGATAACCTGACTCTTTCTTTCTTTATATCGCTCACGACAATCTTTTTTGTTCAGAGGGCCAAAACACTATTCGGGTTCAGCTTCCACCGAAGTACACGGCTGGTCCAAACATTGATCATCTGAAAGTTGAGGGTTTGGTCAAATCATCTCTGTCCTCGTTTCGCAATCCTCCACACTTCATGAGCCTTACTCCTGACTATTCATCTGGAAGAATTGGTGAGCGCAATTTGAGGGATGCACAATATGAGACAGACGCGGTGCTTGACCATTACTTCTATCAGAACAATGTCGCACCGTTCCTTTGCGTCCGCATCATGCAACGCTTTTCATTCTCCAACCCATCTCCAAGATTCGTTGCCAGCTGTGTTAAGGCATTCAGAACCGGATTTTACAATTCTGGATCTGCGTCCTTCGGAAGTGGCAAGTATGGAAGCCTTGAGGCTGTTGCAGCAGCGATACTGCTTGATAGGGAAGCAACTGATGGCGCCGTTTCGGTTGACCCGAGTTATGGTTCAATTCGGGAACCGATTCTCAGATTCATGAATCTCATGAGAAGTATGGATTACCAGACTTCAATACCCACTCCAGCAGATGGAACAGCTCTTCAGACTACGTATAGTGTGAAGCTATGGGAGATTGATGAGAAACTTGGACAAGGGTGAGTTCAATTTGTGAAGCCGTTCCACGTATCTTAACATCGGCGACTCTCATTTTCCCCTCATAATGATCGAAGACCATATGAATTTCCGACTGTATTTTCATTCTTCTTACCGGAGTATGTACCTGATGCTATGCTGAAACTGACGTCTCCAGAAGCTGTTGTTACGACAATGCCAAATATAATGAACCTCCTTGACGGAATGTTCAGTCTGATAAAGTATGGTCTTTCCGACTGCAACAATGGATTTTCGCTCTTCCCTGGCTACGGTAATTGCATTGACGATGGCTCATTCCAGAGATCATTTGGGCGTCTGTTCTACGCGCCAACAGGTGTTAACGACTATGAAAGGGCTTCTGATATTGCCCTTCTCTTGACCGCTGGACGGTTAAGTAATGAAAACCTCATCGCTATTGTGGCGGCTTGTTCATCCGAGCCCGATCAGGGGAGTAAAGATAGATGTATGACGCAGCTCATTGTCTCAACTGGAGAATTCCATAGTACTAATCACGTTAAGCGAAGCGGTGGAGGCAGAGTTACAGAAGCTGTTCCAGCCAATAGCACAGAACCCTACAAGGCGATCGTCTACTTTTACCTTAATGGCGGATTGGATTCCTATCACATGTTGACGCCACACACCTGTGCACCGATTGATGTCTACGACAGGTATAGGACGGTTCGGGGCAAGAGTGATGTGGCAGAAGGAATAGGTCTTCCGTTGAGCCGTCTGCTCCAAATACAAGCAAACAATGCTAACCAGCCCTGCTCGTCTTTCGGTGTGCATGAAAATTTGACGGAGGTCAAGTCTCTATATGACCAGAATGATTTACTTTTCATTGCTAATGCAGGTTTGTTGGCGAAGCCTGTCACTAGATCAAACTACGAAGGTGAAACACCAGTTCAGCTCTTTGCTCACAACGCTATGGCGTACGATACGGGACGTGTTGATCTTTTCAAAGAATTTGCTGGAACAGGTGAGTCCAAGTATGCTCCATTAATTGCTTCATCCGTGGCTTTTGAACATTGCTAATGTTGCGTTCCGAATGTTAATTGTCTTGGCATTGTTTAGGGGTTGGTGGAAGAATAGCCGACGTTCTCACTCAAGGTGGCGTGCCGACTAATTTGTTCTCCATTAGTGGCCAGCAGGTTGCACTAGTTGGACAAACAGGAAAGAGTTCGCCGCAGTTTATTTTGAGCAGCAGTGGGCTCACAGCGTTCAACGCAAACCCATCCATTACAAACATGAATGAGGTAATCAAAGCCATCAACAACGGCACTACTGCCGACAGTGGTGTCCATGCCGAAACTTGGTCATCGAAGCTTACCGAGTCGTTAGAAAGACAGCGATCACTGAAGGAAAATGTTGATCAAACAAATGTGACCACCGTTTTCCCTACTGATGACATTGCAAACCAACTGAAGCTAGTGACACGTCTAATGCAAACAAGGGTAGCAAGAGGTGTCAAAAGAGACATCTTTTACGTTCAAGATGGGGGCTATGATACGCATGGTGAGTGAGCAAAGGTTGCTTACCTCTCCTATGGATTGATGTTTTGTATCTTCTCTCACTTTCATTGACGCTTGACTTGTATTATTTTAGCATTGGTTGATGAATCATTAATTATCAACTTTGGTCGTATCAACGGCGCCGTCAAGGCATTTGTTAATGAGTTAAAGGTGTTAGGTCTTTGGAATTCGACGGTGGTCGTTCAGTTCTCCGAATTTGCTCGCACTCTTGATCCGAACACTGGCGACGGGAGTGATCATGGTTGGGGAGGCAATCATTTCATGTTCGGAGGGGCTGTTAAGGGCGGCAAGGTGCTTGGTAGGTATCCCAGCGACTTTAACGAAGGTGATGCTGACAATCTTGCTTTGAGTCGAGGGAGAATGATACCTTCTTCCCCTTGGGACGCAATGTGGTTAGGCACTGCAGAATGGTTTGGCGTTTCGCAAGCGAATATGGATGTGGTGTTACCAATGCATAAAAACTTCGCAGCAGGAGTGCTTTATGACAAAGCAGCTCTCTTTGATGAACCGGAACAATCACTCTTTGTTTAGATAGATTATAGAAATTTAGAATTAGTATTGAGACTGTCTACACATGCCTTGTTCCCTTGTCCATTGTTTTCCATTTCAGGTTGTCCAACTCAGTGTGGTTACTTGTATGGTGGCAGCTGCAGACTTGGGGTTAAAAGTTAAAACTGGAATTTCTCTTAATGGTTGTGATATGCTGAGATAGAGATGAGGGGCTGTGGGGCAAATGCTGGAAAATGCCCTTGCAGCAGCACCTTAATTGGTTAGGAAAGAATAAGTCCATTCTTTTGCTCAATGGGATGCCAGAGCTGTATTGATCATTTGTATCAAAACAAAGCCTGATTGAGTTGTTTGTGTCCCCAATACAAATGCAGAATTTTGAAAGCCTGGTGAGTGAAGGCAGTTTGTAGTACAGCACAACAAACTGCAATGATGGATCACCGAGGCACATTTCCTGCACAAACTACCATTCTTCATGTAGTCAACTCTTACTTGGCACAGCATAACAAGACCCAACAATACTTTGGTCACTTGGATAGTGCATTGACACCTCAAATACAAAAGCTTGTGGCCATACACACAAAACAGCATGCAATAACCTACATGATACACCTCACCTGCAGCACCTATTATGTATGCCGGGGTTAAATATTCCTTTCATCAAAACCTTTCCCCTAAAGAAAATGAATTATGGATTTGAATGAAAAATTGAACATTGAATCCAAACCTGTTCCTTATATTTGAGGGAGGGGCAAATTTTGATAAAAAGGGTGTGAAAGAAATTTGACAGGAAGTGATTCTTAAACCCCAGTTTACAGTCATAGTCAACAATCAACTATTGATGGTTCTAATGATTGTAACACTTAGCACTCTTTCAACAACAGGTATTTGATGTAGTAATACTGTACATTTTATAAGACAACCACATTACAAACCTATTAGACTTTCATATTATCTGCAAAAATGTGTATTGTGAATAGCATTGGGTGTCTGCCATAAATCAACTTTGTCGTTCTAAATTTTTTTGATATGTTTTGCAGTTCTAAATCAGTTCTAAATCAGTTCCAAATCTGAGACACAGCAAAAAAAAAGGACAAAGAAGTTCTAAATCTGGACAAGGTGGCCGGCCAAGCTGCCAAATTTGGCCCACCTCTCAAGGTCGGTCTAAATTCTAAATCCAAGATCTTCCTCAAAAATCCTGAAAATAACTCTGCTGCCATAGTGCTACGGTCAGCAACAGTGCCTCTTCTCCTGCTCCTCCTGATGGTTCTGAAGTTGCAAGGTGATCCCCCCCAAATTGGGCGTGTCATCGTGCATGTGAACAAGAATGATGCCAACAATAACGACAACAAACAATAACAACGATGACAACAATGATGACAATGATGACAATGATGACAGCATAAAAATAACTACAATTCAACAATCAAAATATGACAAAAGGAAGTTGAGAGAGACAGAGAGACCGCTGTTGCCATAGAGACAGAGATAGGAGAGAGGAGTGCTGTGGCTGCTGAGAGAGAGATTTTCCCCCCTTTTGCTGCTAAGAGCCACTGCTGAGAGAGAAAGCGAGATAGGCCACTGCTGAGAGAGAGTGAGAGATTATGCTGCCATTGCTGCCACTGAGAGAGACAGAGAGGTAGTGAGAGAAATATAATATTTTTATTATAACAAAGTAATTATGATAGTATTCATAGTAATTATGTGTCAGATGCTCACAGTTCTCTCCAAAATTTGCTCAACCAAGGATTTTCTCCAAAAATGCGCTGAAACACCAAATCTAGATTGAAAATATTTACAGTGAAAAGTTTGTGTCAACGGTTCTAAATCAGTTCTAAACAGAGTCTAAATTATTCGCAAAATTTGCCAAAAAGATTTAAACTGACAAAGTTGATTTACCGCAGACACCCATTCAGAAAGTGTGCTTGACTCAAACTGTGTTCATGAAACACTTTTTGTCACTGAAGACACCAGCATCGTCATCATCTGCCTATTTTTCCTTCCTCCTACATACCCATGTGGTTTGGATTTTGGGCAAAATGAACCCCTGAAATGAGCAAAGCTAACAAGGCATTCAAACACTACCATCTTGATGTGTGAGTTTTTTTAGTAGCTTTGTGTTGCAATATTTGTAGCCACCAGTGAAAAAATCAATATCTAACCATAATTATTGCGTCGTGATTTTCCATCTTGCTTTGAGTTCCATGTTCTTTATTGGTGCTCTACTCCAAGACTCCAAGACTGTTCAGAATTATGATCTATCATTTGTTCTTTAACATGAAAATGCAGCAGGCTGTCACATCAAGTAGTAAGATTGTGTCAGGCAAGAGCACAAGCACATCTATCCTGATGGAACAGATGATAAATAGTACAGCCATCAAGGACAGTGACTAACTTGTCATGTGCCATGGTTTGTTTGCATGACAGCAGAGCCCAGAGCATTCTACTTCATAGTTAACATGACAGATTTTCAACTGCCATTTGCTGGAACCAAGACTCAGAATCTACAACCCAAACAAATAATGTCCCACCTGTCACTTTAAATGCTCTTGCACACACAGCTGCTGGGGAGTCCACAGATTCAAATGTAGATCAGAAAGAAAGAAATAGTCCGCAATATCACACAGGACACTTGAGTGGAAATAAAGCGTCTTCTGAACTGGATGTAGAGCACTTGAGCATTCACACCTCATCCATTGAAGAAGCACAATCTTACAGCTTATTCTAAACTGAACATTGAGAGCTCAAACATTCAATTCTCATCCATCAGAGCACAACCCTTGTTTGACTTCATCTTCTTTATTCCTAATGCAATAGCTCCACATAGGAGTTGGTGGAGATATACAACCAAAGACTTTCTGAATCTCTCTGAAAATATACTTCAATACTTTTTCACCAAGCAGACCAATGTTTTAATAGTGTTCATCAAGGAAATGATTTCATCTTGTTGCTTTATTGGAATTCTCAAATCAGCAGCAAACCAAAACAACACTCTTTCATTGAGTACTCAATGTACTCCTACAATACACAATCAAAAATGTGGAATGCAGTACAAAAAAGAGCACAAAACAGGTGTTTACATTTGTATACAATCAGAGTGATCAAGGGCATTAGTGTAGTACTTAAAACAGACATAGAAATAGATTGCACTTTTTGATAGGGTAGAGTGGCAATTTTCACTTTGCCCTAACATAGGTTAGGTTTTTTACCATGATTCCTCCCTAATAAGTTGTAGGGTGACAAGTTGCACTTTGCCTTATGTTTTTTGTAGGTGAAACTAACATTATCTATGTTAGAGTGACCTATTTTCTTTACTACTATTAAGCAAGATAGGCATACCATAATTATACATGTAGTATTTACACCTGTAGTATTTACACATGTAGTAATAGAACTTAGTCAGCCTAATTAATTGTTATTGGTGTTTTGTACCAACTGGTTGCAAACAACTCAGTGACATCTACATGTAATATGTAATATGTATTCACCTCAATTGTCATCTGCATCTCCTTAATCCTTCTATGATGAGAGATGAGATAGTGAGAAAGAAAACAGTAATGGCATGTGATGGTGACAGGCGACAGCAATGGTAATGAATCTCTCACCTCTTTAGGGCAGCAAAAGGTGGCGGTGGGGACAGCATATAGCGTCTCCCCTTTCACGTGATGGTGATCCCTTCTCAGCAGCAAAACTCTTGACAACATGGGGAATTGATGAGCATTATAGCATGTGCATGGTGGTGATTATTGTTGGTGATGGTGATGAAGATGCATCTAAGAAGAATACAATCTTAACTTCAGCAAAGGAGGCATGGTGTGCTGGATCACATGGCAATTGGTAGTTGTGAACTTACAAAAAAGGCACCAAGGGAAATAGCCCCCCACCCCCCCTTTTTGGACTGCCCTGAACTGCCTAGGGCAGTTTCTGGAAAATATAATCCCCCTATCTCAATCATGATGGGTTAATTCTATTTGCCTCTCTATGCATTTGCATATAGCATAGTCTACCTTTTTTCATAGGTTGGCTAAAAAGGACCTTAACTACTACCCTAACCCATGCAGGCTAACCTATTTGGCATAATATTTGTAGGCTAACCTATTTCTAGGTTTGGCTTAAAATAATTGAATGATGCATTACCCAGTAACTGAGACTTGTCTACAATAATTGTCCCACAAAAGGAAAGTACAGACTGTACAAGAATTCCTTCAGGAATTATCAACCAAGCTTTTTGGTAGCACTTAGCTGTGTGCATATTGGGGTTTTAGCAATACTGAGGTTAAAGCAACACTCGCTAAATAGTTCCCCAAATAGAAAAGAGATTGGGGTTGGTCTTTGGTCTTGTTCCTAGATTTCAAGGCAATATCAGTCTTTCAAGATTTTCCGAGACTAGTAGGTACATCGTAATGTAATAAAGAAAATATGGGAAAGTTGGTTCATAGATAATAATATAGGGGTCAGTCTTGGTCCTACTTTTCAAGGCGAGACAGGATGATATCGAGGCAAGGCCTCGATATCACCTTGCCACCCTGAATATCATTTGTTTGAGACTTTCCGAGACTAGTAAGTACAATGTACATAATGTACAAAGAATAGGCGGGAGAGTAGTAGGTGATTAGGTATGAACTAGGGTCCTTACGGTGGTCTACCTTAAGTACTAATTCCTACGTTAATTGAAGAGCTAACACCTTGCTACTCACACCTTGGTCCTTGGTCTCCTGAGGCTGGTCTCGCCTCGACCCTTGTGATATGTAATATCTGGACAGAGGTTTTGAGACCAACCCCTATAATAATATCACTATTCAAAGTTTTCTCCTTCCTGCCATTGGCTTCCTATGTTGATTGTATAGATAATACCTCACTACTAACACCTTGGTCCTTGCTATCTTCAGGGTTGTTGTGGGGTCAGAAATTGTTTGTTACATCTATATCTGGCCTGTCCAAAAAGTCCCTTTAAACTGGCATGGAATATGGATGTTTATTTTAATAGAAATCTCTCACTAAGATAAATCCAATTATCCATTACATCATAATCCTATCCGTATAAAGAAAGTTATTCTCAAAAGCTCATGTATGATATATTGAACCCCCTTATCTGACTGAACAGTCATGTAGAGCACAAGCTGATGGTCATTTCCACACAAAATAGTTTGATGTTTGTATGTGACATTCTTGGTCTATTTTTCTTTTTTTGTGGGCACATGCATGAGACAGCACAAAATTGGTTGTCACAGTCAGCATGTCTTGAATATTTCCTTGAGATATTGATACAGTGGTCAGAGTAATATGAAAAAGTCTTCGCCATAATGCAAAGAACAAGCTGTGTTGATTCCATGTCTGTGAAAAAGCGAAAAAGGCAGGAAAGTGGAAAGTTTAGTAGGTATCTCCTGATTGGAATTAAAATCTTCAGCCGGATGAACATTTTTTGTTTTTTTGAATCTCAAAAATCGCTAATAATTGTTTTCATTCCTACTAATGTATGTTATTGACTGATACCAAGTTTTTCCGCTCAATGTTGGAGGCGCCGCTAAAAGGATTTGGCGGGAAAATAACACTACCAAAAATTACTTGGTATTTTGCCAAAACCATGACAAAAATGCTGCTCCCAACTACTACAAATTAAGAGAGATAGTGCATCAATTACTATTCAAATCATTAAATAATTAAATCAACAGTGCCTACTTTGATTATTGTTGTTATTTTCCATTTTACATCCTTAAATCCTCTCTTTTGTGTCAAACAAGGTGTACTTGCGTGGCATCATCTTCCTCAGAATAATTGATGATTATTTCCTCATTTCTGCTATTCCTATCACCCGATATTGACTCGCTCCCATCATTTATCACTGCAAACCACCCCATCACCAGTTCAAGCAATGCCCTCACTCAGTGTGTCGCCATCAGCTTCATATATCTCCATTGTAAATCATTAAAAGCAGTAAAAATATTCCCTCAAACCTCTGTCCCTCTGACAAATATTGCCTCCTGAGAGATAGAGAGTGGTATGGATGGAGTGGGATGTAGTTAGAGTGAGAGATAAGAGGAAATGAAAATAATTTACAACCGCTCGAAATTACACAAGCGTTACTCACCTTTTTTTTCAACTCATGGCAATTTTACCAGGCAAAGCGATAATAAAATCAATCAGATGCAACAATTGCGGCACTCACCATGTTCAAACAATGCAGCAATAGCCGCTGAATTGCCATGACAACTTGCTGCGCAATGACGATAAAAAACAATTGTCATTAGATGAGGTGAGTTAAATGGGCGGATGAATTCAAACAAATCTAACAACTGGAAACTGTTGCCGATGTTCTTACCTTTCAAAATGTGTCGCGATACAACGTTGGCAGGTGGAAATAACTCTATCGGCGTTGGCCATTGTTTTCCCGATTATTTCGATGTAATTGATGTAGGATCTACGTAGTTTCTGGTACGAATGGTGTAGGAATTTAGAATTTAACCCCCAAAAAATATTCAAAGTGACACAATTTTTAGCAATTACAGCAAAAAAGATACCAACTTCAGATGCAAATTTGACAATTAAGAAATCTTTTCACGCTTCGACCCTCTATTCAAAGTTGTAGAGCAGGTACTTATTAATATTTTATATGTGACAGCAATTGCCTCAAACACACCGCATGATATGTGATATCCATAATTGACAAAAACCAGTGTCGCTCCATACTTTTAGGAAAAATATTCGATACTGAATATTTTCCAATAAGGAGATACTATCAGAATAGAATGATGAACCAGATTGCAACCCAATAATATTATTGTGCCAGAAAAAACGATTTATGTGTAGACTGACAAGAATCTTCTCTCTAGCTAGAGTAGGTACAGTTTGGGCGGCCCCATAGAGATGTCTGTTTCTAGTTTTAGAGAGACATAATATTGTTTCTTGAATTTTTTTGTCGGATGGAAAAGAATTAGCGACTCCTACTGATTCCTTCATTCAAATCAGTTCGAAATTCTCAAAAGCTTTCTCAAATCTTGACTTTGGAATAAATACATCTTCGACATATAGATTCCAATGTTCATGCAGCGACCGCTTAAGAAGGTGTAACGGACCAAAGGGGAAGGGAACTTGATGCCACCCATGCCCCCGGTTTTTCCTCCTTGGAAAATTTCTGAACAAAATCGGCGTCGGCGTCGACTACCACCACCACCCTGTCATTCTTACAAATTAAACTCAACCATGGTGCTCGAGGTAGCCGATATCAGCAGCGGTGAAGAGCTCTTAACCGCCCCTCCTCCCAAGCAGGGAGACGATGTGCTACCCCAAAGCCTCGTTGCCCCTACGTCGTCGCTGACCGCCACCTCAACACCTCCATTTCCTGTGGACGTCGAGTCTCGTGATGCCCCCCCAGAAGTGTGCACCTCCACCTCCATGCGCATGTATGCTGACGAATTGACGGCTGCCGACGTTTCGAACGCGGAGGCACTACTAGGCTTCTCTCCCACGAATGAGCATCGCGACAAACCAATTTGTGGAGCATATTTAGAAAACTCCACCAGCTCGGATGTGAAACAAGACGTGTCGTCTACTAGTGGTGTTCCAAGTACCGAAGAACGTGAAGCTGCTGCGGATAATAAGGAAGGAAATGAGACGGTGGCGGTCATGGCTAAAAATGAAGAGATTAAGAATGAGGCAGCCAAGGATTCCACTTCAACTGATGTGGTGATGAAGGAAACGGCAGTGGTGGTGGAGAAGACTATCGAACAAGAGACCTTTGCCACAGATTTGGTGGAGGAGAGGGAGAAGCCCGTTGAAGAAGTATCTGTGCAGAATGAAGAGGGAGAGCTCGTCGAGGCAGAAGAGGTCACCCAAGAAGCGGCCGCACAGGTCACTGAATTCATTACGGAGCAGGTATTTCTAGAGACTCGGCCAGACTCAATCGAGGCATCATCATCATCAAAAACCGACCTACTCGATGTTATGACCGAGCAAAACGCTGCCGAGCCAGAAACCGCTGAGGTTGAAACATCATTAACGCGCAAAAGCAAGGGAAAGAAAAAGAGTGCAAATTTTCTACCCAAGACAATGCTATCGAGGATTTCGCAGGCCTCTTCAGTCACAATTCTTGGTGTGGTCAAGAGTTTCAACAACACCTTGTCCAGCCTCTCAAAGCCATCTGTACCCAAGGCATCTATGCGCAAGATGGCAAAGTTACCCAAGATTGAGAAATTGCCGTCGGTATCCAAGTTGTCCAGTTCAGTCGTGACAGGTAGTAGTCTCATTAGCAAACGTTTATCCAGTGTTCACGTGTCTCAGCGATCCTTGCCTCGCCTACCGAAGAAACTTCGCAAAAAAACAAGTGTGGGAAAGAAATCCAAGACGTCGGAGAATATTATTTCCCCTCAAGAGATTGAAGATCTGGAGACTGCAACGCCCAAGACTTCGATCAACAGCACCTGGCTGGAGACTGAATCGGAAAACAAAACTTTATCTGAGATTGAGGCTCCTGCTGCAGTCGCAGCGCTTCCTGATACCGATGCAGTCAATGATGTTTCTGATACCGCCCTGGAGGTATCTGCTTCCGTCGAGGAGAAACCAAAACAACGAAACTACTTCGAAGAACTTCTAGATAAGTTTGATTCACTTTGTGCCCCCATTTGCAAGAGTAACATCAATCAGGCCAAGACGATGCAGTCACCAAAGTCAACATCAGAGCAGCCTAACGATAATCCTCAGTTGGCAATTACCACCAACGCCACCGAAAACTCGTTTCTTGACGGTGTAAAGTCTCTGTGCTCTATTGCCACTGAGCGTAGTTTCTTTGGTGAAGAAAAACCAGCTGTCCAAGAGCTGGGCAAGCTTGATCAGGTCATCGTGAGGGCAAGGGAGGAACCGGACCAGCTTGAAATTGCAGCCATGATGGCAAAAAAGGCATTGGACGAGGATACTGGTGCTGAGGGCAACATGGGAGAGACGAAAGGTGTAAAATCGATGTTCAGGATATTCTCACCAGCTGTTTCATCAGTGATAGCGGCAAGCGATGTAAAGAAGGTGACGGGGCAATCACTCCGTCGGATCACGAACAAGAAACATGTTGGGCAAGTGCCAAGCAATGAAGTCGTGGAGCCTTTGGTCCATAATCCACCGGAATCTCAATCATTAGACGAGGTTCAAACAATTTTCCTCACAAATTCTTGCGTTGCTTCTACTGGACTCAATGAGATGGCAGATAAAGAAGACCCTACCGCTGAGCCTGCAGGTGAATCTTCACCCGATGACTGGGGCCTTCTCAGATTGAGACAAAGAAGTAGAGCACCAAAAGAGGGAAACCCCAAGGGCAGACCGTTTGCCGACGCAGAAGCCCTTCTTGGGAGGAGTCGAAGTAGCATTTAAGTGATCTGCTCATACACTAAGAGCATACCATATCTACGTCTGTATTCTGGAGCTTGAATGAGACAAACGTACCTGTAATCGCTGTTTGTTAAATGTTATGAATGCCACAGCATTAAGAGATAAAAGTGATTTTAAATGCGTTTGTCTTCTTTTGCTCAAAACACAAAGCTAATACTAATATTAATTTCAAAATCAACTGATCCGATGAAAAAGGGATAATTAAGCTCTCATATTGCAACCTAAAATACTGTGGAGCACGTGTGACGCCTTGGCTTATGATTAACTCTTCAATGGGAATTTTCCAGTCTCTAGTCAAACAAGTCCCTCGTGAAGTGAGTTTCTGGGAAATTTTT
>JALLAX010000019.1:0-29316 GCA_036939555.1 Discostella stelligeroides
AGCAGAAATATCTGAAGTAAGGATGTTGGTTTTCTCTGTTTGAAGTGAGGAAGTGGGAGAGATGTATCCGGCAAGTGAGAGAGCTGGTTGGAGTGCAGATGCCCAGCTGTCTCTGATGAAATTGTGGGGTAGTATTTTGTTATGTTTGATGCATCTGAACATGTGGTCTCCCCAAGCATCGTGTGTGATGCCACATGGACAAGTTGGTGTGTTGGCGGATGTAAAGATTGGGAGGCGTAGTTTTCGTTTGAGTGCTAGGGTGAAACTCCAGTTTGGTAGACGGTTGTTTTTGTTACTTCGGCACATCGATATTAGTGGATATGATGTTTGTGGGACTAGGATACTCGGTAGTAGGTGCATATGTTCGTAGAAGTCGTTGTAAGATGTTTCGTAGGTGAGGTCCGTTAATGCGTTGGAACAGTAGGCTTTGATTCTAGATCGCATACTGTGTGGTGATAGTTTAGTTTGGAAGTGATGAATGATGTTGTTGGTAGGGCATTTTTCTGGGGTGGCGATGGTTGCAATGGTTGGAAGTAAGAGTGTGTAACGTTGTAGGCAAGTTGAGGAGTGATTGTTGCTGTTGAACAAGTCCCTGATTGATGGATGTAGTAGAGTTGGTTCGACGTCGATGCTTGTGCGGAAGCCCTGCAGTGCTCGTCGGATTGAGATTGTTGTTGTGATGACAAAATCTGGTATTGCTCTGTGGTTGGGAAAAAGGATACCGAGGCCTCCTTTGTTTGTGTGGATGTGACTGATGTATTTGGATAGCCGTGGGTAACTCGTGATTTTAAGGAGGCATTTGAAGAAGTCTTCGATGAGGAGGTGGATGCCTTCTATAAATGGGCTTGAGTATGTTGGCCAAGCGTTGGGGTCAAAATTAAGTGGAAGGTTATGCATGACGTCAGCCCCAAGAAGATGTGGTAATTTTTGCAGGGTGCATGTGTGGAATAGTTTTAGACGAGTTTGTAAATCTGATATGTCACTGGATATCTTCCGGTATTGTTTTCTTGCTTGGTCTAGTGCATTGATGAAGAATTTGTTTGCAAATTCTGGTGATCCGACGGGAGTACCGAGTAGGCGGAATCCATCGGTGAGTTCAACTCCGATGGTTCCTGAGTTACTGGTTTCGATGGAATAAGTGTCGATGGCAAGTTTAATGTCGTTGGCAAGTTGTGGGTTTGTGTTTTGTAGTGATGGGAGGATGCTTGTGCCATTGCAGGAGGTAAGGATTCGTGATTTTTCGGGGTTGATGAAGCATCCCCGTTGATTTCCCAATGATTTAATGGTGTCCAGGAGGAAGGATAGGTCGGTGAGTGGTACGGTGCAACTTATGTCATCGACCCAAGAGAAGAGGTGTGTGATACTCCCATAACCATCATCTCCGGGGTCACCTGTGAGGAGGCGTTGTTGAGCTCTGTCATGCAGTAATTTGGTGAGGGGTTCTAATACTCTGCTTAGTACAAGGGAGGCAAAGGTTGATGAGAGGGGGCATCCTTGGTTGACACCTTCTTTCATGGCGATGGATTTCCAAGCTGTGTTGTCCCATTTGAAGTGAACGTTGGCTGGATGTTCATAGATTAGGGTAGTGAGTGGTGTGAGTTCGGGGAAGTGTGTGTGTATTATGTCGAAGAGTTCTTCTCTTGATACAAGGTTAAACATATTCGTTAGGTCAATGAAGACAGCTGCGCGCGTTGGTGAAGACCCTGATTTTTGTGGTGTGATGATGAATTTTTCAATTGAAAGTTGCATTGACTTTATGATGAAGTCCATTCCTCCATCGATTCCGACTGCATAGTTATGTGGAAGAAGGTGCTTTCCGAATCTGTCTCGTAAGGTGACTGCAATGTGTGATGCTAAGATACGGCGAATAGCGGTGGGTATTCCTATTGGTCGTAGTTTCGAGAGATCGTTGGGGTCTTTGTGGAGGCAGAATAGGTACGTATCTGTGAAGAATTTTCGTGCTTCGGTTGGAACTTTCCCTTGGTAGATGAGATTGAAGAGGGCGGTGATATTGTTGTTGATGGTTTTGTCATTGAGTTGGACCAATTTGATGAAGGCGTCAATGGAGTCTGTGTTAATTCCGGTACCTTTGTTTTTGGCTGCGTGCTTGATTGTCTTGCAGATGTCTCCTGGTAGGTGATGGAGTTGGATTGGTACTGTGTGAGGGGGAAAGGTACGATGGGGCACGGGGTCGGAGTAGAGTTTGTTGACAATGTTTATGTTATGCTTGTTGATCGTCGCGATGGAGTTGGTTGCACATATTCGTTGTATGGCTGTTCTGTAGTTGTCTTCATCAGCTGCAATTTGTGCTGCGGTGTTGCCATTATTGTGTGGAGGCTGTTGGGTGGTGTCGCGGCTTGTGATTGAGAAGGCGTCTTTGAATAATGTTTCTATTTGCCCAGATTGGAGGTGGTCGAGTCGGTGGTTAATGATTGTGTTGATCGTTTCATTGTCACGTTGTTTCTTTGATGTGGGAGCAAGGATTAGTAATTCAAGGTGGACTAGTAACCACCAGTACGGTGTTGCGGCGTCAAGGGATTGTGACTTGATTATTGATTCAATTATTTTAGCTTGGATTGTGTAAAAACGTTTCTGGTTGTTTCCTTTGAGGAAGAGTCTCCATGTTGTGCGGAAGGGAGGTGGGTCATGGTCGTAATGATCAAGAATGAAGGATGTGCCCTGGTCCCAGTTATTGTGGAGGTGTGAGTTGTTGTGGCAGTTGAAGATGATGGAGGATAAGGTTGTGTTTGGGTTTGGACGTGGGAGTTGGTGGAAAGTGCTGTTGTGGTCAATTAATGCTCGTTTTGAGTGGAAGAATCGTCTTGGGCTGTAGAGGCAATTGTGATGAGAGCAGCTGTATAGGTTGATTTCGTGGCAGATTGAGTAGTCGAGAAGGTGTTGTGATTGGCTGTGATCGTGGCTGTGTAGATGGCGTATTAGGGTGGTGAGAGTTTTAAAAGGTTGCAAAGATCCTTCACGAGAGTGCTTGCAGCCAGTGATGGGACATGGGAATAAGTTATTCATGTTGTTGGTCGGTGTTCACAGTGTTGGAAGCGATGTGCCAACGAAGTATTTGTGCGTTGATAGCTGCTGGGGGTGCGTTTGTGTCGATGAGTGTTTGTAAGTCGTTATGGTATTGTTGTGGACATGAGTCAAATAAGGACGATTGCGAGAGCTCGTAGGTGGTGGTGTTGTCTTCCATGTTGGTTTCTTGGTAGTCGAACATTGTGTTGTCGTTATCGTCTGCGTTGGTTTGACCAAGGAATGTGAGACATGAGTCTCTGTGTGCGGAAATAGACGCGAGTCCAAAATGTAAGGAAGTACAGTCGAAGCAACATTGGAACCATCCAATGGATTCGAGGGTGGATAGAGGTGTCCGTTGGAAGAGGTCATGGTGGATTCCAATTCCATGATTTCCATAGTTGTGAAGGAAGGAGTTGATGTCCTTGTTGTCGATAGGTTCTTCGATTCCTGCATTGTAGAGAGGGCATTGTGTGACCCTACAATTGGTTGGTACGTCAAGGGGTTGGGATGGTGGTGAAGTGTCAAATGTTGGTGTGGTGGTGAGAAGTGACGGCAACGCCGATTTCTTGAGTTGTTGTGGTTGGCTGGATGGGAAGTGTGTGGTGATGAAGGTGATTATGTTTGGAATACATTCAGGTTTGTTGATTTGTAGGATTGCCAGTTTCCAGAGGTGTGTGGTGATTGTTGGTGCAAAGAGTATGTGTTTAGTAATGGCGTGAGGTGGAATAGTGTTGTCTGTGTTGAGTGTAATTATGCGCTCTTGTATTTCTTGTGCAGTTGTTGTGATTTCCGTCCTGAAGGAGATGAAATGGTGAGCGGAAGGTAAGTGTGAAGCAGACGTGTGGGATTGTATTGAGGTGACGGATCTGTCGGATGATGTTCGTGCCCGTTTGGAAGTGTTGATGGTTGGCGATTTGTTGTCGAGGTTGATGGATCGTGTGTGTTCAGTCATAACACTGAGTTCGTCGTTATGTTGTTGTTGGTTGTGTTGTTGTTGTTGGACAGCTTCGAGAATGCATTGTTCAATGAGGAAGTTTGGGTTGGTATCTGTGGGGAGGGTGGAGGGTGTGTGTGGGAGTAATGAGTGATTGATAGGTAGGTCAAGAGGTGTGCGGTAAATACGAGGGTGGCTGTCGTGTAGGAAGTCAAAGGAGTCGATGGGTGATTTTCCTTGTTCAATCATACGTTGTGACGCTGCCATTCGTGCCAGAGTGACATGTTGGCTGGTGAGGTTTGGGCGGAAGAAGGTTCGTTCTTTGATATTCCTGTTGGTAGATGTGCTGATGATGTCTTGAAGGCGTTGACAGGGATTGTTTATGTTTGATGATTCAATGGGGCAATTGTAATTGAGGAAGAGTATTTTTTCGTAGGAGTCATATCCAGGGTAGTAGCTGGTAAAGTAGGCGAATGCTTCCGATTCTGTTGTAAAGCTTTTGTGGGTACAAAAGGAAACTTCATTGGTGAGGATGCGTAGGTTGTTCTCGTCGAAATGTCCTTTGTAAATGCCGGCGTTTGCTGGACCACCGGCCACGTTGATGAGGGCATAGATGCGTGGAAGTTTGGTGATAGTATTGACTGTCATCGGCATGGAGTAGCCTGTGTAGTTATGGTTTGGTGCTGTTATGGTGTGTGTCGCGTGTGTAGTTGGTGGCGCGTGTTTGGATGAAGGTGTGATATCGATGTTGAGGAAGGCGTGGGCAGTGTTGGCAATGAGTTGGAATATTGCGTTGGGGTCATCACTGGTGAATTCTGTGCTGTGCTCGAGGAGGATGGTGAGAGATGGGTGGCGACGACCAAGCATAAGGTTGGGAATAATGGCTCTGCATACTGAGATGTTTTGTACTAAAGTGGGAATGTAGGATGGGTTGGCTAGGAGGCGTGGGTGGATTGGGATGTCACGGATGATGCGAACTTGGGTCTTGGAATAGTGGATTGAGTTTAGTTGTCGTAGTTTGAGGTAGTAGGCGTCGGCTTCTTTAGTGTTGTTAGTGGGAGGGATTTGACTGAAGTGGGTGAGCGTGACGTGTATGTTGCCGCCACAGATGGGGAAGGTGGTATGTGGAGTAGTGGAGAGGGATAGGATGATGTTTTTGAGTTGGGTTGCATGTGACGAGGATGGTTGAAGAGTAAGGATGAGTGCTTTGTCGGGAGGTGTAGATTTGCGGTGGGAGGACTGTTTCGGTTTTGCTGAGGTGGTGCGAGTCCATGGTCGGACTGCCATGATTTGGTTGATTGAGAACCTGGACGAGTGTCGTTGTAGGACAGCAGAGGGTTTTCCATGTGGGTGGCGTGTGTTGTATGCGTTGCAAATGGAGCGGAAGATGTCGGTTGAGAGTTCGCGCAGAGTGCTGACGTCGTTGTTTGGGATGCGTGGATGAAGGCCTTCAATGAGAAAGTTGATTTCTTCGGTGTGGTGATTTAGATGGGGGATGCGGAAGGTGATGTTGGATAGGAGTGGGATGGTGGGAGTTTGTAGTTGGTAGGAAGCCTTGTCGGTGGTGATGAGAGAGAGTCTGTTTTCCAATACGTATAGTTGAGTGAGGGCAGATTGGTCGATGGTTGTGGTGGTGACATTGGTCGCGCGTGGTGAGAGTGCGGCGAATCCGATAAAGGTGAGAGTGTTGTTGGCTGCTTGGATGGGTTGCTGAAGGGTCCCGATGTACACCCTGTCAATGGGAAAGTCAAGACCAGTGAGATTGATGATGTGGTCGATGGCGAGTTCTTGTTGGAGGAGGTTGGGTGCGATGGTGGTGTTCGTGAGAACCGTTGGGAAAAGGAATTTGAGCCAAAGGACTGGGCGGGTTACTTGGTGGACTGTGCGTTGACGTCCTTCCTTGAGGCGGGTGATTTGGCGTTGATGGTCGTCCTTGATCATGAGGTCTTCGTTGGCTTTGTCATTCCAGACTAGAGATGATGCATTTTTGAGCCCTGTGGTGGCGTCGCGGGTTTGGGAAATGGGTGATGCAGCTTTGGATGTGGGGTGCTTTTTGTTGGTGTGGGTGATGAAGGATTCGTAGTCCAGATCATCATCGTCATCGTCCTCATCTTCTCCATCAGAAGGAAGTTGGATGGGTGTTGGTGTTGGAGAGAGGGTTGCCAAGGGAATGGAAGATGAAGTGGGAGTGGATGCGGCTGCAGCCGCGTATGTGAGTGGAGTGGTGTGGGTGGTGTGATTGAGTAGTGCTTGGATTTGCTTGCGGGTGTTGTCGTCGAGGGTGGTGAGGTCAAGGAGTGGAGTAGTAGAGGTGGGGTCAGGTTGTGCATTATTGCCAATGGTGATGATGCTGGGGGAGGCGGTGAAGAAGGCGTCAATGTTAACGGTAGGAGGGTTTGTAGTGGTAGGAGTGTGGGGTGTATGGTTGGGATCGGAGGTGCCAGGCATGGTGGCGGTTCCGGAGGTAGAGGCGGCGGCGATGGCGGCGGCGGCGGTGGATAGATCCATGGTGATGGTGGTGGCTTGGTTTTTGTCGTAGATGTGGGAGGGAGAGGTGTTGGTGGAAAAGATCCAGTTGTGTGTTGTCTGCGGTGGAATTAGTACATGTGTGTGTGGTGGCGATGATGGTATTGGTGTAATTGATGATGAGTGAGGGTGTTCGGTACGTAGAAAGGTGCGAAGTCGTGGATAATGTTTAAAGTGAGGTGCTGTTTGGATGGTATAATATGTGGTGGTACGAGTGTGAGTTGCGCGGTGGCGGGGGGTGTTGAAATGGCGGAGAGAATGTTTTTTTTGTGAGAGGGTGGTTGTCGAAGGGGGGTTGGGGTTGGGGCGGGGAATGTCGGTGTTGCAATTGACGTTGTTGAGAAAACGGATGCGGAATTTTGTTGGCCGTGTGAATAATTTGGTTGGTGCCCAAATTATTGACCATGGGGGTGCTTTTAGTAAGTGGGGGACCATCTCGTCATCATCGAGGAACCTCGCAATGCCGAAAAAGGCAGGCATGCGACGATCGAGCTCAATGCGCGAAAGCAGCCACTTCCTATCTGGTGATGTGCGTGCCGACGCGACATCGGATGCTAGTGTGCCATCGACGTGTTCGATGTGTGGACGGCGCTGTGGTTCCTTTCGATAAGTACGGCGATGAGGATGTTGCCGATGCGACGTCAAGGGAAGAATGCGGGATGCGGATGCGATGAGTGGACGGAGGCGGGGAGGATCTTCGGGCGGTCAACCACTTCATTACGCGTAAAACCATATTTTCTGCCTTGGATTTTCTGCCCGCAAAAAAGACTGGCGATCGTTTGAGAGTCGCTGAAAGGATGCGGGCAGTCAGGAAAAAAAATGGCCGTAAAACCACTCTAACACTGTCGCCTGCCGTGTTGAGAGGTGAGGCACTCGTTCATTCTTTCCAAGCGATGATCCCATGACTTTTCTATTCTGCGAGTGTCATTTTATTCTGAATTGCACTTTTAAGAATCGATTACATCATTAGTGACTTACTTTACACAGTGTACACGAGTCGTTTGTACTATCTCTCTATTATCTCTGCAATATGATTATTGTGAATGGATAGATTTATAGTCATCATCCTTTGATTACCGCAATCGGTCTTAATTTCACCACCTTATCACTAATCCCAGCATCCTGACAAGTCTCAATCACGTCACATACATTCTTGTAGGATTCTGGTGCTTCCTCCGTTACCAGTTTCGGACTCGCCACTCGAATGATAATATCCTGCTTTTGCAGCTGATCAAGGATCTGATTGTGATCCAGTGTTTTTCTACTTTGGTTGCGACTTAGGGCTCGTCCAGCTCCGTGACAGGTGGATCCAAATGTTTCTGACATGCCCCTTTCTGTTCCTACCAAGACATAGCTACATGTTCCCATTGTTCCACCAATTAAAACAGGCTGGCCAATCGACTGGTAGTCTTTTGGTATATTTGGATGATGGGGTGGAAAGGCACGTGTACTTCCCTTCCTATGAACGAGCAGCTTCTTTTCCACTCCATCGATGACATGAGCTTCAATCTTGGCAATATTATGACAGACATCGTACACCAAATGCATGTCCATATCACCTGGTGTACGATGGAACACCTCAGAAAACGATTTCCGAGTTAGATATGTGATACAAGAGCGGTTGACCCAGGCGAAATTGGCGGCTGCAGACATTGCAGCTGCGAGACACAGCATCCAATAGTCAGTAAAGTTGAGTTACATATTTTGTCGATGAGAATGAGAGAAACAAGAAAACATCACACTCACACAAATACTCTTTTCCCTCATTACTGCTGATGCGAGCGCAACTGAGTTGACGATCATTCAGTTGAATGCGATCCCGAGCCATGGCTCTCTCCATTACCGTTAATGCATCCGTTGCAACTTGATGGCCTAACCCCCTCGATCCTGTGTGTATCATAATGCATACTTGCCCTATCTGCCCAATACCCATGATGGATGCTGCCCGTTGATTGTAAATTTCGTCAACTACTTGAATCTCTGCGTAGTGATTGCCTGCACCCAACGTGCCAAGTTGTTTCAGCCCTCGCCTCTTCGCTCTATTTGAAACACATTTTGGGTCTGCCGTTTCCATTCTACCATTGTCTTCACAATGATCTCTATCCTCTTCCCATGCATAGCCCTTATCAACGGCCCAATTTATACCCTTTCGTAAAATCTCATCTAATTCTTCCATATTGCACGGAATATCCCCATTCACTCCCACTCCAACGGGAATATTACGAAACATTGCATCAGCCAATTCTTCTCGCACATCTCCAGTCACATCGGCCTCTGTCAAGTTGGTGCGTATCAGTCGTACGCCGCAGTTGATGTCGAATCCAACCCCCCCTGGGCTAACAACTGCCAATGGATCCTCCATGTCAAATGCTGCAACATTTCCTATACAAAAACCGTATCCGGAGTGCACATCTGGCATGGCTAGGCTGGCTCCAACGATACCGGGCAGTGCGGCAACGTTGGCAACTTGACGTAGAGATGGAATGAAGGCTTCGTCTTCTCCGGGGGCTGAATCGTTATTACAACAGGAACATGATTCCCGAAGTTCATGTACAAGCAAGTTTTGCAGATCGTCATTTAATATAATTTCCGCACGAACTTTCATATTTGGCACAAATCCTAAACATTCGAGAGAGGGCGATAACAAGAGAGGTAACGTCATTACACGTGACAACAACAAATGAATGAATAACTTTTCGAGACAAAAGCAAACTGTGCAGCGAATGCGAATCACATGTACCTACCTAATTCGATCTGGCATCTGGTGGAAGAAATACGCTTGAGGAATGTTAATTCCTCCACAATGGTACGTTTTGGTATGATATTTTCACGACGACTGCTGTTGACTCCATGCGTTTGTGGAACATGAATGTCCATTTCGTTTTCCACTGTGGCAGCAGCCGCATACATCATGCTCGATGGATAATCATCTTCATCGTCGTGAATATTCACATCGTCATTGGGGTTTATTTCATGAATGTCAAGTATTTCCTGTTGATGTTGCTGCTCGTATTGCTCTTCCTGCTCCTGCCGCTGATGATGATGATGATTACCATCCGACTTTGGATTCAATACTTTTTTCCGCCGCCGTCTTGATCTTGCTTGCTTCGGATGCTGCTGGTTAAGGTCTGGGTGAATAGTCGTTGTCGTTCGTAATATAAATGTATCACTGAGAGTGCGCTCCTCCTCATTCTGATCCTGGAGCCCAGACGTTATCTCTGCCTCAATCGATGGTAATGGTTCATCACCAGATGTTGGAGCGTGTTTGCAGCCACCTCGAGGCTTTCTTCTCCTTTTGGGTCTCACTCGGGTCGAAGGTGCCACCTCGTCAGCGCCTACTTCCAACAAAGACAATCCCTTCTCCGCAGCGCGAACGTCCATGCAAGTATTTTTGTTGCAGATATCATCGTCGTGAAATTCACCAACAACAGTCTCAGCAGTCTCTAGTTCGCAAGTTTGTTGGGATGCCGTCGCCGCTTTGCTGGAATCAGAATTAAAGGGAATTCCCTCCTCCATCGCTATTTCAGTGTTAGAATCTGACTACCACGCAATTATCCTGCTGCTCACCCAAGCTGATTCATGGTGATGGCAAGCTAACGACACATCATTATCATTATCATGATTTGATCAAAACTCAAAACTTGATCATTGTACGTATGTAAGTAGATAGTTGGGATGTATGGATGAAGTAAAAAAACTGAGGAAAAGAAAGCTCTCCGAGTGGGGATCGAACCCACGACTTCAAGATCACTGTCTGTTCAATTCATAGATAACAGTCTCGCGCTCTACCGACTGAGCTATCAGAGAACCTGCCGACTGAGATCACAGTAAGGTATATAACCACAGAAGATCCAACAATCTCATGAATGTCCCCAAAATTAATGACCAGATATGACTCTCAAAATCGTACAAGTCAAAAATCAAAAATCATTTTTGGGACAAGCCTGGTGGGGCTGCGCCGCGCGGGTGGCAGGCCAGACTGCATCAGTAGATGCTCTCTTGTTGTTTTTATGGCAGCTAAAAAATGGATGGTAGCTCCGGGTAGAATTTCTCCCCTTCGCAAGCTGTTGCGAAGAGAGAAAAATAATAATATTTTTTTCGTAGAGTCCTGTAGTGCGTTTCATCCCTTCGGGAGCGGAGGGAGGAAAAATATTGTGTGGAGTCATGCGTTTCTCTCGCTTTGCGAGCTCGCACGGTGTAATTTCCGTAGGTACCATAGAAAATGATCGCTTTCAAAAAAAAACTTCAACTTTGCATCGACGATTTGGCGCAGCCCAACTTTGGGTTCCTCGGACAGACGGACGGACGGACGGACACATCATCTTTATTTTACCTATCTGACAAGCCTGGTGGGACTGCGGCACAGGTGGCCAGCCAGACCCAGTAGATGCTCTCTTGTTGGAGGGTGAAGGAAACTGGATTGGGTCTCTCTGGATGAGTTGTCGAAATTCAAAATAAAATAAAATAAAATTGCAAATGCAAAACTCGATTGAATCAGTAAAACTCGATTGAATCAGCGAAACTCGATTGAATCGTATGAGTTCCTACGTAGAAAAATGCGAAACTCAATTGAATGAGTAAAACTCGATTGAATGAGTAAAACTCGATTGAATTGTCAATTTCCAAAAAAACCGTTTTTTACCTTATGCCTATTGAGGGAGTAAAGGGAATTTCCTTCACTCTCTTGTTTTTATGGCAGCTAAATAATGTAATAATGTATGGCAGCTCCGGGTAGAATTTCTCCCCTTCGCAAGCTGTTGCAAAGATGAGTGAGAAAAATAATATTTTTTTGTAGAGTCCTGTATGTGCATTTTGTTAGGTTTCGTTTCATTTCTTCGGGAGCCGAGGGAGGAAAATATATTGTGTGCTCGTACAGTATAATTTCCGTAGGTACCGTACGAAAATGATTGCTTTCGAAAACATACTTCAACTTTGCATGGTGATTCGGCGCAGAACAACTTTGGGTTCCTTGGACAGACAGACAGACAGACAAATCATCTTTATTTCTACTATATGACAAGAGATAACACAATTTCCAGATCACAGCCTTTAGGGCCCAATTTCAATGGGTTCTCATCTGTTTGAGAAGCTAAAAATCGGGCTCAACATTGTCCTGCCAGTGCTTGACACAAAAACATATTCAAAAGTACCATCAATCCATTATTTGTCTAGCATTAACGATATGAGGATGAAGGTCATGAAAATTGAATGATTTCAATTTACCCAACCTGATTTACCGGAAGTTTAAATAAATTGAAACCTTCTGCCGCAAGAGGTCGCAATTGCTCTGCTGATCAAATGGCCAATTTCATCCTGGCGGCCCCCCGAGATCTCTCAAGCTTTTGTGTATACAATGATTGGTTGCAGCACGTGTGCATCCAATGCATCTTTTAGAATTTTCTATCCGGTAACAGTGCAGCGTAATTTTTTTAAAAATCCACTCGAAAGACGGTCTCCAATAGCACTTCCGAAACTGATGGCCAATGGAACTAGAAACAAACGGAGCAAGGTGTAGATAGTTCAAGACTAGTACTCAACGTGGTACACTCTCAATTTAATAAAAGTCATTAAATTTACTTAGTTCTACGGCTTTGAAAATGACTCTTGTTTGGGTAAATCCTGATCATGAAAGTGATTTTTGACTTGTAAATCCAAAATCTGATTTTTTCATACGATTTTGAGTGCGCACTTTTCTGAAAATCGTGCGTCAAAAAGAGCCGCTTCCTTGTACGATTTTGGAGAAAGAAAAAAATCATGATCAAAATCATACTTGAATGATACACGAGATATGGACGCTTACAAATGGTGATTTGTTGATATTGTTACTAACAACAGAAGGTATTGGCAAGGGCCGATTATCATTGAATTGTGGGTAAAGATTGTCCGAGGGAGTTTTGGACACGTAGAAAGATATGTAGGAAGAAGTATGAGGATGAGGAACCAAATATCAAACATCAATTTAATACTTCAAGTCATACTCAACACAATGAATAGAGATCTTAATACACTAAACATGTCAGAGCTTGCTTGTACTGTCAAAATTTGGTGGTCCAACTCCTGGTGGATGCTAAGATCTAAGATACATTCCTGAAACGTTGATAAAAGAAAGGGTACAACAAGTCTAGAACCAGTTTGGGTATTGCGAGTGAATTTGGCCCAGTTTGGGTATTGCAACTTTGCGATCACCATGCGGATACTTGTGGTGATTGTTTCAAGCTGCGTTTCATGTGGTGTATGGAGGGTCTCTCTGACAATAGTTCTGTAAAGTGGCAATTGACGAAAACTGTTTTCCATTGAGTTACAGGCCACAGGCCAACGCGTCTGGGGTTACGAAAAATTGATGAAATGAATTTACCGAATTTGATTTACCAAATTGGGAGCGTCACTCCTCCTAAAAGACTAACTACAGACAGACGATATAGAAAAATTACTAGATAAATATTCGTACGTCCATCCCCAATGCAGGAGTGCCTGCGGTCCGATGACGCCACACCACGACGAAGAAGACTGTCACCGCATCAAGCTACGTGGACTCTTCGTCACCATGCCCACGACTTCCGCCATTGTCAAAATCTCTTCAACACACTATCCGATCAATACCAAAACGTGACGTGCACCACGCCACAACATCATCATCGAGTGCGGTTGATCGTCATGGTCATCAGGAAAAATCAAATTCGGTAAGTTGTTTCACTAACAAAAATCCGATTTTTGTTAGCGCAATACCCAAACTGGACCTCAAAAATTCTGCCTTACGCACATTCCGAATGCCTATCTTTGAAACCTTCGTTCTCCATGCCTAAGCACCTGAGTGCAATGATCTAAAGTTTTACTTGTTAATAAAAGGTAGTATCGACGGCGAAGGTTTCAAAGTTGGCATGGAATTCAAAAAAATTCGATAACGAAAATCAAAAGAGCCCGCACGCGGATTTGAACCACGGATCTTCTCATTACAAGTGAGATGCGTTACCACTGCGCCATACGGGCCTGCACGTATGATACTTTTTTTAACCAGATAAATCAAGATGAAGGCCCACAATAATTATTGATTGTTGATTGACCATGGGCGGATAATAATTGGAAATAGTAACTTGACCTGGTCAACCATGGAGTCCGCTTCCTTCACCGCTTCTCCTCCCATGAAATGCCTCACATCACGGTTAACTTGGTTCTTATGTCTCCTACAGCTATTTGCGCTTGCCATCTCACAAGAAACCGGCACCACCACCACCACGACCATAGCAGCCTATGACTGCGTCGACCCGAACAATCGGCAAGCCACCCACCAAGTTCGTCGAGGCGACAGCACCACCGTGTGTCTATACGTTGGGCCAAGCGGGAGTTGGAATAGCAATATAGGTTACAAGCGCTTCAGTGTAAATTTAATAGCGGATGAATTTTCGAGTTACGCGATTCCTGGATGTAAGTCAACGGCTACGGGCGGTGATTTCAATTTCTACTGCGTTGGTGCTGGACCTGACATCATCTATTTAATTTCTTTGATCTTCCTAATGCTCTATTTATTGGTCTTCTTTTTGAAGCATTCAACTCAATCGCGGACGAAAGCAGTTCATTCAACTCGGATGCTGTGCACATATTTGCTGCGTCGCAGTCTTCGTAAGTTTAGATTTGTGTCAGGATGCGAGCACTGTCATGATAATAATAATTGTATCTATTTTCCTCAACATTTTCTGTTCTTTTTCAGGTTATCATTTCTTCGAAGATATTACGATAAAGCAACTCAACGCATCTACCCGTATCTAACGGCCATCATTAATGTTCAGGACGGAATTGTTCGCGGCATTGTCTGGGACGATGCCTGCATCTTTTGTGAAATGTCCAAGTGTACGCCCAACACCTATAACTTTAACGGGAGTCTGGCCACCGCAGAGCAGATCAATCAGCCGGTGGGGGGTTGCTACTTGACAAGAGAAGAGTGTTTAGGCTTCGCTGTCGATGGGAGTAATGTTTGTGATTTGAAACTCCATGTAGTTTGGACGGGCACGGATGTCAATGGCAAGGCGTTATTGAGCAGTGACTCGAGAATGAGTATGTTCCCGCCCGATCGCATTCAAGAGAAGGTGACGAATACTTACAACACTATGATTGAGAACTTGAAGAAGCTGACAAGGATGTAATCCTCCTACAACAACAGCAGAGCATTGTTTTACGATCCCACTAGAGTCACTGTCCCGAGGTAGAGAATAAATTGAACCACTTTCGAAGAATAAATGCTACTCTTGAATATACACAAATTCATCAAACATAATCATAAAATCTATCGCCACCATTATGCTACTCAAATGCTAAAGGGACACTCCACCTCCTTCCCCATGTACTCCTCCAAACCTTCACCACCATAACTCGTCAACGGACCCACCTCACACTCATCACTGTCCACATCTCCCTTCAGTATTGCACCTGACTTCTTCAACCACTCCTTGGCAACATTGCTAAACAATGCTCGTGCCGTATCAGGACTATCGGACTCGGACCCTGGCGGGTTCTTCACTGGTGCAAATTCCTCCACACGCGCCACGTCCAACACTGCCATTCTTTGCGACAATGAGAAGACATCGAATATGAAACTTTCCAACTTGATCCCATTGTTCGATGTTGGCTTGACAGTCATCTTCAAGTCATGATCATAATAGGGAATCTTCTTTCGAGCAATATGATACATATTTCCAAGATTGGGTACAATCACATTCTCCAAAAAGTCAAGCGTGTAAAAATGATTACATATGTTTCCGGCACCAAAGACCAATCGTCCATTTTCGTCAGTACGTTCACTCATCTCTTTGCTAATATCGCTATACTCTACAATGCAAGGCTTTCCATCCTTGGTAGCAACCACACCAACCTTTTCATCGGGACTCGTCTTCCACAATACCTTGTTACCGCAATCAGCATTTTGTTGGATACAGTAGCCGACAAAGGTTGGATCGGCGGGCTTGACCAGTGCATTGTCAACACCAAAGACATGAATGTACTTGATTCCTCGAGCTTTCATATCGGTGATTATTCCATGCTTTACCATGGCAGGATAGATACCTCCATTCCCATCGGGTGCCAATGATAACGATGTGGGTGTTTCCAACACAATTTTACCCTCGGATGTGAGGGCTGGTAATGTCCCTTGTGGGAAGAATTGCACGTCAATTCCAAAGTTATCATGGGACGCAAAGTAAGTGGTTGTTGCCTCGTGATTTAATGGACTTGTCATAATGTAGAATGGCACAATATTCTCCCCGCCACCGGACAATTGTCCAAGCTTTTTGATCCGTTCAGCCATGAATTGGAATAGTGTCCGATGGGAAGGCAATCCAATATCGTACATTCCCTTGGGTCCATCATATCCTAATCGTGTGCCCTGTCCTCCAGCTAGTAGAAGAGCGGCAACTTCTCCGTTGGATACGGCTTTCATGCCAATGGCGTGCGCCTCCTGTAGCGTAGCGAGATGGATTGGATCGGTTGTGGTGGTGCTGGCCGTCTCTCCGGCAAATGGTTCAATCACTACCTTTGCATTCGCATCATTGGTGTTATTGCCGTTGGCGGTTGGAACGTTGTTTTGAAGTTTTACCTCTTCCTCGATTGCTCCCTTTAGATAGTCTGCCAGACTTTCCAGTGGAATGTCGTTAATTGATTGGAGAAAGGCCAGTTTGTCCTCCTGGGAGATGCTCGCATCGGAGAGGTGGGCAAGAATGTGAGACTGGTTCGCGGCCTCGCAGCGTTGGGTGATGGAGGCGAGAAGCGTGGTGTAATTATCGATGCTCATTATTAGTTGTTTGCTGATTGTATGATCACAGAAATGAAATCATGAAGGAATCGGAGGGGCTGGTTCACTTTCATGTCCAATTCATGGTTAGTATTCGATATTATCATGAGATCACATAGAGAATCTTCCCGCGTTGGCAAAGATACTTTAGCGATCTTTTCTATTTACGCGATTCCTGTGTTGCTTCTGCATTCTGCTGGTGTCACGTTTCACGTTTACTAATTTACTACCACCTTAATCATGGAAGATCATGCATGATTGATGGATGGATGTTTCCTTCTGGCCGATATCCTAACAGCTACCACTACCAACAATAGTGATGAAGTTCTACGCATTTAATTCACGAACGGCAACTGCGTTGATTGCGACAATCATATTTTTTCACGATCAATATCAATCACATGCTCTTCGTCACCCACCGTCATATTTGCATCTCTTGACGGGATCACCATCATCATCATCATCATCACCATCACCAATACCACCCATTCCCATCTCAATTCGACTTGATGATTATCGAAAAACCATAGTACGAGCATGTATTTTTAATAACAATGATTTCAATAGTATGTCCCGAGATGAATTTGACGATGATGCGGCAAGTCAAGCGATTTTAAATGGACAAGGTGACATTTTCTCATTTCTCGGCAGGATGCCCCGTGGTGGAGGAGAAGGCGTTTTCAACAACAGCAACAACAACACTAACATCAAGAAACTTGCCTCATGCGTCACCTTTGCAATGCACCCTACAAATATGCTACAATCCATTAAAGAGGGATATGACCATAGAATTGCTGCCGATCCATACTTCCTTTCCAAATCCATTATGGAGATCGTGTTAGCAGCAATAACACAATACATGGCAGAAGTAAGCAGGAGGGGGAAGGATAGGATATTGACTGAATTTGATTTTGTTTTTGCCGGCGTACTGACTGCCATTTGTGGTATGTATTCCTGCATTCCTGTAGTACACGAAGCGGACTTTGATCGATCTTGAAACAATCCCTCACTAATTGCATTCGCAGGGAAGTATTATAGCATGTGGCGAGTTGCAAAGACAGTTGACATTCGTGCCAAGTCTGCCAAGACGACAACAGAAAGCAACTTTAACGATTCCACTGCGACAAGCAAAATATCAATGAATAATTGGAGAGAGAAAGTGCCAACGAATGCATTTCAGCCGACATTATTTGATGGCTATACTACTCCCTCCCTACGCTCGCGGATCTTGGCTTTCCTTCTACCAATGCCTCAATTATTCAAAGCGGGAGTTATTGCATCAACTATCGGATATGGTCTTACATCAATACTCATTCACGCTCGTGCACTTCTAGCACCGCAATATGTGGTTGCTACAGAACCGGTTCCCGTCATCCTTGCGGCCGTGTACACTGGTCTCTTCATGGCGATTGTGAGTAACATTCGTTATCAGATACTGCAGGGAATTGTAGAACCTTTTCTGCACTCTATAACGGAAGCGCTAAGTAACAGAATTGGGACATGGGTTATCGGATTCGGAAAAGTGGCAGTTTTGTTGGTGAGATACGCTAACGGAGTACTTGGAAGTTGGATCGCCATTGGAGGAATGAGAGCAGTTGGGTTGCAAAAGTTGAAGAGAGGTTGAGGAATAAAGTACGTTGATAAAATGTGTCATATTTTATGGAGTCAAATTATTTCGAAGACATATATGTAGTATGAATTAGTCAAAACTCGGAACCACTCGGCTCCAACTATGCACCGCATCCTCGAAGGAATACGTCATGGGTCTACGTTCAACCAAAGTTGGTTTTGAATCTCTGAAGGGGTTTGATGCGCTGTCGTCCAACGACTTGTACAGCGATTGCCACTCGCAAATCAACTCATCTAAATAATTGACTGCGTTAGTGGATGTTTGAATGTGTGGTCTCAGTCTTGGGATTATCCTAGAGCAATTCGAACAAGATTTGAGATGGGACATAAGAATCAGAAAAAATATTTGCATAAAGTTTGGAAACATACCATGAAGATGTTTCAGATATTCCTAAGGATAAAGTTCGAAAGGTTTTGAGTCGCCGTATTGATGGTATGATAGGATCATGTGTCGGCATTTTCTCGCCTTTCTGTGCTTGAATACCATCGGTTACTTGCCCTAACAATAGTTGCAAATTTGCCACGAACGATTTCCAAACGAAGCCAGTAGCTAGTTTGGCCGGTTGGGACACAACTTGGCAATGTGCATTTTGATCATGGTCGTCTGTTCCGAAGAAAATAGAGTCCTCCCCGTATCCTGGATCGCCATAAGTGACAAAGTTGTAAGTGCCGTCGACACCTGGAACTTCAGTGTCTTCGTTAATGTCGCTACTTTCGATCGTTTTGGGCCACGTCCAAGTCATCCAAAATCGCCTTTGGCTCACGAAGTTCTTTTTCAGAATCTCTTCCTCCGATGCTAACAATTTTAGTGCGCCAACACTGGAACCGGACAACAAGCACTCAAGAACACGATACCTATGCATTTGAATCCTTGTGATCAAGTCGAATGCTGCATCATCAATCGGCTGGTGAGAGACGAATGGTGGGATATAATTGGAACCCCCAACCTTCGCGCCTTCAAGAGCGTTTTCAATGTTCCGCTTCGCACGAACTCGATGTCGTGATCGTTTCTGTCTCCTCGCCTGTTGCCGTGTGCACTGAACAATATCATCTGAATCAATATTGAACCAAATTGATACCGGATGTACGCTAGCGTCCGCAACTGGACCAAAGGCAATCTCACGAGCGACAATAATGCGATAACTTTTATCGTTGTCACATGCTTCGACGGCCTCTGTTTTGGTTATTTCCGCCACTTGATACCGTTGAGCATCATGGAATGTCGTCATTGCTTCCAGTCGAAAGTAACAAGTTTGAAGAACCATGCAAAGCTCGCCACAGAAGAGATGAGTAGGATGATATAAAAATTGCCGAGCCTTGACTTTCCTCCTCATTATCAGTGCTATGGCGAGCCGATTCATTTCTGAAAGCTTAGCGTCTAGTAATGTTGCATTCTCCTGCGTGGATGGAATTGGATGTCCTTGCGAAATGGGTTTAGTTTCATCCATGTTACAACAAAAGTAATAGAACTCTCTCCATGCCGCAGATGTGCTTTCTTCGTCTGCCATCCACTTCTTGTCGGGGCTAAAATCATAAATTGGCGAGCAGCTGTATATCGAAGAGTACTGCTGATGGTACAACTTGTCGATCTCTCGCCCATTCTTGGAAACGTTCACCAAAACTTCGGAATGTGGAAGCCATGATGGTTGGGACCCGATAACACGAGGATCATGTAGTCTTGTGCATCTCTGATCAAATGGGCTATAATGGCGAGCAAAAGGGCACGCGGACAAGACGTAAGAGGGTTGGCAACCTCCTTTCGATATGACTTTTATGGGATGGCTTCTGAAACACTCACCATGCACCAGTTGCTACCCAAGTAAAACACACGTGGCATCGAAACACCTCCACGTCAACCAGGCCAGCTCGCTCTAGATCCATCAGCTTGTTAAATTTAAGCTCGTGCTCTCCATGCGCGTAGTTGCACTTCTCACCAAACACGCAACCCTTTTCAGTATTGAAGAATCTGCAAAGTTCGGTCTTGACTTTGGCTGAGCGGAAGGGATCGCCGCGGAGATTTTGTGGAAGGGGCTTTGGAGAATCGCGTTTCTCGGAGGGAGTATTAGTTGACCTGACAGGTGTTGTTGGTATTGATCCAGCCAATCGTATGCGTCCATCAAATCTGTCAGTATTTTCGTCTCCCAAACTCCGTGTGAGAGTAGTAGTAGTAGTAGTAGATGACGGTGGCAATGTGTGGGGTCTCGTTATTGGAGTGATGTGAGGAGTCGCGTCAGTGTGATGCAGTGTACGATCATTGGATCTCAAAGATTGAGGACTTTGCTGATACTGGGCACTCCCCAGTGGCGAGGATAAGAATGATGCCTGCGATTGCGGTGATCGTAATGGCGCAAAATAAGTTCTTTGGCTGATGCTTCCAAATGGGCTTATTTCATTGGATGAGAAGTAGAGTGCTCGCTGTATGGGAGGTGGTTCTGAATTGCCCACCAAGAATTGCGGTGACGGCGATGTCATGAATTGATTGTCAACTACTAGGTGAGATTGCAGATGCGGTGACCGATGAACATTATGCGACAGTTGTGTGTAACGCAATAATCTTGATTGATGCGGAGATTGATACCCTACTCCTGGCGCCACTAATCCCGGCGCGTCTTCGTCTCTCCACGAGACATTATGTCGTATCTGCAGTTGATCACTTGCCGTCGACGACTGAACATTCACATCTGCTATGTTTCTCTCTGATAAAGAACTAGATATACTTGGGGCATCTGAGCCGGGTCGTTCGGGCGAGCGCAAGCTATCACCAGGGCCGGGACTTGCCCAAGACTTGACACGAAGAAATTAGACGAGCAAAGTATATTTGAGTGAGCAGCGGGCAAAACGAATGGAGAGGTGGTGAATCAATGTGCGTCGTTTTGATTTCCTCCCCCCTCATCGACGAATAGCCTATTGCCTCTTGTCAAAGAAAAACAGGGACGAGGGAAATAACAAATAAATAAATGCCGTCTATTGTCCATTGTCAATAATTGGTGCCTTGTCACTCACCATAATTTGTGGGGTGTTTCTTGCAGCAAGAAGAAGATGATACGACGATCGTGGATGGAGGGAGTGATAGAGATCGTCGAAGAGCCCATCCCAAATGGCAAGGCAGGCTCAAAAAGAATAACCATTGCGTTTCGTGGAAAAGAGGTTGTTCTGGCTACCAGAAGTAATCAAATAACCTTTTCTCCTCGGAGTCTCAAAATCTCACGTATTTAGATTGCTCCTGTTGCCTCTTGTGCCCCAGAAAGCCTCAGAAGTCAGAAGCGCTTTCGCGCGGAGTGGACACCCAACTCCCCGCTGCCCCGCCCCAGCCCGCCCCCCATCCAAAAACGAGATGCAGCAAACAGCAAAAAGACTAGGTAAAATAAATAGAAAATAGAAAATAGCGAAAATAAAAATGTACCAATGAGCTTTATGTAACACTGGGTGTTACGGGGCTAGGCTAGTAGCCAATAATGAATTATGCAATAATTAATAATTAGGACAAGCCGATAGGGGCTTCGCCGCGCCGTGCTTTCAGTGGCTCATTAAGTATGAGGGACATCGTGAAATCCTGCTTGTGGTCACTTTTTGTTGAACATAGGAGGCTCCNACCATCTCGTCATCATCGAGGAACCTCGCAATGCCGAAAAAGGCAGGCATGCGACCCATACAATGAACAACAAAGACTACGAAACAGTTTCCATACTGAATTACCTTTGCCACGAATTATCAGGTAGGTCATCGTCAACAAATAGTGCAACGGCAGCGGCAACCTTACAACGTCGGGAAACTGATATTCGTCGCCATGCGCTTGAGCAATTGATTGAGGTTCACGTTGGTGCCGATGTGTCAGTTGCTGCTGCGGAGGCGGTGGCGGCGAAGAGGCGAGATAATGACGACAACTTAAGGACAGTTGTTAAAAATCTGATGGATTCAAAAGAATTTTGTCTCATGAGAGAGGCGATCAGAAAAAATACAACAGCATGTTCAGTCGAACAGGAGATCTTGTCGTCGACACCACCAGCCACAGCCTCCGCGGGGGGTGGTGGCAATGATACGAGTTGCAAGAAGGTCAGGAATCTTTCTGGAGATGCTCGTGCAGTCATAACTTCTTCTTCTTCTTCTTTGGCCCCTCCTTCTTCCTTTTCGTTATTCGCCATGCTGGATTCTCAAGGGAGTAGCGGTGGTGGCAGCAGTCTGATGTTTCCTCCTCGAGTTATGGCAAGTCAAATAATCGACACATATCGGCACGAGAATGAGTGTAGGGCTCTATCGTCCTCCACTTTGCGTAAGGATGGCAACAGTGCAGCAGACGAATCGACATTGGATTTATTTGAAAAGGCAGAAGATGTGGAAGATTTAAGCCCCGATGCGGAAAGTTGGGAAGAAATTCGAACGATACTCTTTACCGGACTTTCCAGCAAAGCCAATGAAGGAAGCGCGGTCCGCTACCTGAGGGTACATGAAAAACTCTTCAAAAAATGTCGTGGCAATGATGCGTTGAAAAATCAACTTTGGGGTATAGCACAAAATGTGGTCGGATCGATCCTTGTACATTGTATTCAATGGGGAGACGAATCATCTTCCATTACGATACCGAAACAAACCCTTGACTACTGTTGGGATACACTTCGTTCCTTGCTCAGTATCTTATCACAGATCGCAGTTGACTACGTCATGTCAAGTGTTGGCAATGAATGGGAAATTGAGCGAATGCTATTAGGATTGTGTACGATGCTATCGAATGACCTTGCAGCGTGCATTTTGGGTATGATGGAGCCAATGGCAGGCTTCTTCGAAGTCTGGTCACGGTTCGTCGATCCCAACAGATTCATTGCTATTGTGCATGCTTCTGGATTGGGCGGCATGTTGCTACGCAGGTGTGCCTGCAAGGGCAAGAGTACTGCAAGTGATTTCATTTGGAAACAAATTCAACCTGTCAATACCACCTCGCTAGATGATATAGAGCATTGCAATCATGTGCAATCGTTGTCGATCCTCAGAGCAATCTTGTTTCGATGTGATGGTTCACCACAAATAATTGCGACCCTGATCCACCGACAATTCATAATCAATTCAGAGAGTCCTCGTATGCCATCGTTGTTTCTCTCTACCCAAGGAATTTCCAGTTCTCGTGATGTCCAGACTCTCATTACGAAGGCTGAGGATCGTTGGAAACTGCAATGGACTCAAGTGAATAAATGCGCGCCAGGTGACGATGAGATGCAAACAGTGCTGAAACCATTTCGAGAGGTTCTTCAGTTGTATGAATCCAATCCTGGGTTGGTTGACAGTGATTTACACCTGTTGTGCAGTCAGACGATTGAGTTACTGAGCAGCATTGACGCGAATATAAAGTGATCACTCAATAAATACAGATCAAGCATGTTATTAAAAGATGAGGCTTAAAAAGACTTCTCCAAACTTGTCTTTCTCTCTCTCTCTCCGTTGTCGTCAACTAATCGGCAACCACATTATTTATTCCCGTGACTATAAATCATAAATATATTTTCCTAATATCAAAACAAGTCGACTCGAACAACACAGGAATATTTGATACGACATCGAGCGCCAAGTCACAATATATGATGAGTGCCTGGCTGCTGCTCCCCTTACACTGCCCATCCCTCCTTGGAATTATTCACAGATGATTCATTCTGTTTCACAAAGGCCGCGGCACTTGCCGCAACTTGTTCCCAATTTCCACTCTCGATGGCCTCGTCATTTGCAATCGATGAATTCTGAAGACTACTATCCTCCTCCTCCTCCTGTTCGGCTCCGGGCAATAGACTATTATTCTCATAATACTTATTGGCCGCCGCCACAATTGTCGACTGATCGGATGGCACATCATTGGTACTCATGGAACAGGAATCACTAAACGTGAGCATAGTGTGGGTGCCATCGGGACTATCCGATCGTAGACCCCCGCTCGTTGCGCTGTTCTTGGGTGTGGATGCGGATGATTCCTTCTTGATATCATGATCGTCCATCTGTTCCAAGTCGGCATCACTGTTCACTTCTTCGTGTTGATCAGCGGCAGTACGTTGACCGAAGGCAAAATAGCCGAACAAAGCTAGTGTGGCCGCTGAGGCAAGACCAATCCCCGCCCAAGCACCACCCGACAATCCCGTACTGCTTCTGGAGGTAGTTTCAGTGCTACTGGACACGGGTGCCGCCACGGGTGAGGCCGTTTCGGGATCTTCTCCCGTGGGTGGCAAAATATTCTCTTCTCCAATTGCCTGCACTGTCGTTGAGCAGATATCGGCCACAAACGATTGAAGCTGCTCGCTCATATTCTCTGGCGACTCGGAGTCAACTCCACCCACATCGATTTTGGCACGATCTCCCTGGCAGCAGTTTTCCCTCCCGCCAAAGGCAATGCATTGGCAGGAGAGCGTGACAAATGTAAACTTATTCTCCATGGGCAAGCTCGCATAATCGGTCATGCCATTGAGTGTGAAGTATCCGTTGGACATGCCATCGGTGAAGACGAAGTAATTATCCCTGCCGAGTTTGCCACTCTCGTCGGCGGCGGCGATAAGATTGTTTAAACATGTGGTGGAGATGGTGACGGTGCCAGACACAGTTTCTTCTTCGGATTCGTCTTGAAGAGATCGATGATGATGACGACGACGGCTTTCGGCAATTTCTGGAATATCCAAGCTGCCATCGTTCGCGGTAGCGGCAGAGTAGTTGTTGTTGGCGCGCAGAAGAGCTGCTGCGTCGGTGGTGCCAATGACAGCCAAGAGGAATGAGAGGATGATAGATTGAGGCGTCATGATGATGAAGAAGGATGCGTTTTCTACGCTACGATGTATCAAGTCAAAGTGGTGGTAGCGGTGAGATGTGTTGTGATGGTGATGATTATGGTAGAAAGTCGTATGATGTGAGAAAGGATGTTGTTGTTGTTATGCAGCAGTCATCAAACTTCACCCATTCAAACAACAACAACAACAACATACAACATGATGCTTTTATTCTTCCGTCAATTCACACCAACGGCGGCCCTGTTGCTGTTGGTTGTACTTGATTGTTGGTGTTGGAGGGAGAAATGCTTTCATCGGAAGTTGTTGTGATTTTCAGCGACGATGGATTGACTTCGAAACGGCGAAAGAAGAGAAAAAAACGGTGATGTGTGTCGTCGCACGAGAAACACGATCTTGGCGACTTTTGAATCGCGCAAACGGGCTTCGCGATGGCGGCGACGTTCAGCTTTTCTCTTGTCTGGGATCCTGCTTCCGCGACTTCTTGTAGACAAGCCCCCTTGCTTGTTAGCGATAGTTGAAAATGTCGCTCAATGGGAGCTTGTAGTACGATACACGCTGATACGATACGCGATACACTGCGTCTTCGTTTTTGTTTTGTGTTTTGTGGGAACAGAACCAAGCGGGAGACAATTATTATGGCTACTACGGCTACGGATCCAACCATGGAACTATTCAGCTCCGTCTCCCCATCGGCACCCCCCGATGACGGGGACGATGTCTACGATGCACGAGGACGTGAAATTGAAGGTGGTGGTGTTGATGGTGATACATCAGGAACGTTGCATCTAGCGGTAAGTCAATACTTTACCTGCACATCTCGCACCCCGTACATACCCCATGGCACTTGCTTGCTTGCTTGCTTCTTCTTCTTCTTCCGCCCCAATCTTCTTTTCTCATCATTGTCATCTACCCAAACATGAAATATAGGTTACCGATCCCCAGCAAATAGGAGAAGGGCGTAATATTCACACATATTATCGCATCGATGTTTATCAATCCGGCAATTCCGATCCCATCGCTTCCGTTCGACGTAGATACTCGGATTTCCAATGGCTCTTTCAACGACTGCATGCCGAACGACCCGGGGCGATGGTGCCCATTATCCCACATACACAGGCAGTACAAATGTCGAAGCGACTGAGTGAGGAATTGATCGAGGAACGGAGGGCGCATCTCGAACGATTCCTACGAAAGGTGCAAGTTCATCCAGAGTTGGAGGGTGTGCCAAGCTTGTCGGCTTTCTTTTCGCCAGATGCCGAGGCATTTGAGGCAGCTAAGAAGGCCTATCCCACCAGTGGTTTGGATGTCGCGTCATTGCTGGCGGAGGAAGATATCAACACCACCACGGCGGCGAAAGTTTCAGAGAAACTAAAACATTTCTTTGTCAAGGCAACTGTCAAAGTCAAGGCGGCACGGGGGGGAGAGCTCGAGGAGACCGATGATGGGGCGCAGATGGAAGTCGTGGCCAATTATCTCAACGAATTGAATGCGCAAATGAAAACGATCATCAAGGCTACGAATCATCTCGTGAATGTTCCGAGGGAATCCTCCACCAATATGCATGAACTTGGTCAATCTCTTTTTGGCTTGCATCAACTCCATCATCCTGAATCGGCCAGTAATCCCTACGTGGTTGATTCGGAACTAATGCAGTCCAACATCAACAGCGATACGAAGACTTCGAACTATCCATCCATGAAATTGATTTCCAACATCTTTTCCTCCCTCTCGGCGGTTCACAAGGTAAAATACGACGAACACCAACTCAAGGTCGGATCACTCCTCCAGGAAATCGAATGGTCCATCAAATCCGCTCGACTTGCCCTCAAACGTCGCAAGAATGCTCAATTGACATACAACACGTACCTTCAACAATTGAAAAATCGTGAACAAGCATTGGACAAATTAACTAAGGCCGCCGACATGAGTGCCCAACCGGCCAACAGTGATGGGAAAGTTGCGGAAATGCAAAAATCCATTGATGCTACACGAGAATCGGCCAGAAATGCACATATCGAATTGAATGCGGTAACTCAACGGGTATTCCGTGAGATGGATCGATTCAAGTTGTGTGTGGATGTGGAATTGCGCAAGTTGTATGTCATTCATGCTCGTGTGGAGTTGGATTACAGTGAACAGTTGGATTGTGAGTGGATGAAGATGTTGAACTTGCCGAGAACAATTGGTGGTGGTGGTGAAGCAAAGGATGGTGGCGGTGGAGAGAATGCTATGGAGGGATCGTTCCCAAGTATGAACTCTGGTAATGATGTGGAGGAGATGCAGATGATTTGAGAGATGGTACGTGATACCATAAATGGATGTTTATTCTCCGTTGATGGAATATAACTAATAAAGAGATGTACTGAATAGCAATAAGTCTACATAGTCGAACGGGACTGTGCATTGTTCTAGCAATATTCATTATTTCTTTCATTGTGCTTATGCATCACCCGCACATAATAAAAACGAGTACTACAGCATGCTCTCTTTACACTTCACACTTGGATTACTCAATGGCACAATTTTTCATGATCGACAAGGCGATTCTATCACGACATTGATCAATATGCTCTTGATTGAAAATGAGTGGACAGTCCTTGGATATAAAGTCACAGAACATGCATGTGAACACTCCACAATCAAATCCTACCAAATATTGGAGGGACAAGGAAACGAAATCAATAATGAGAAAAAGGTTCAAAACAAATACGCCAGCGACAATTAGTGATGAAAGTAGAAAACAATCCAAACTCACCGTTCCTCTGACGGGGAGTATCCCTTGTACATCCCACCAATTTCCATTCGGACGCATCCATCTCCTCTCCATTCTTGGCCTTGTATTCGTCCTTTACGTACTGAAGCAGCCCCTTCAACTTGGACATGTCTGTTCCGCCCAACGAATCGTAATATTGGATCCGTTTCTCTTCCATGAAGATAACAGCACTCGTCCAATGCATATTGTCAAGATTGATTGGACATAAAATATACTTTAGCTTGAAAATATCCTTGCCTGGTACCTTCTTTGACCAACGCTTTACATTTTTGTAATTGTACTTTCCGCGTATACTCAAATTATTATTCTTGTCATCAAACATGGTCTGCACAAAGAAGGAGTTGAAGAAGTGTGAACGTTTCCGGCCGGGTTGGTTGGCACATAGCTTCTCATCACGTTTGGCAAGGCAGTTCTTGAGGAAATAGTTGATAATCTCATCGTTAAGCCATTGGCCTGGGTTGAGTGTCTGCATGCTGCTCCGCTGGACGGAGTCCGCATCTTGACTGGCAAGGATTTCATTGGGTGGTCCAATACCTCGAATGGCTTTGGTCACAATCTTCTGTTCTTCGGGCGTGAGTTGCCGCATCAACTTCATCACCGCTTCCTTCGCCTCTTTTTCTTTCTCTGCCTTCTCCCTAGCTGCGAGTATTTCCGCCTCGCGAAGGGAGGACCGACGTTCAGATACCTTTTGGTTGATCCGCTTGTCAAGTTTTGCCATTTCGTCATCGTAGGTGGATAGGAGCGGTTTCGATTCGAGTTCCTGGCCCCTTTGATAGATTTGCTCGAACTTATCAATGCCAATCCGTCGCTTGATTTGCTCCGTATATTCATCGATATTGAGGAAACCTGCGGCTGAAGTTACTGCCTTGGCTGCCAGTGAAAAACGAGTCTTCGCACGCGAGTGCCGTTGCGCTGAGATGGGCACGGATTTCGGTATTCCCACCCCCCTCTTTGGGCTGGCAGATACGGTAGCAGCTGATGAGCATTTCCGATGCGACTGCGACGCCGATGGAGGAAGCGCGTCAGTAGTCGGCAGTTGCTTGACGTCGAGTACTGAAAAGCAAAACACTTGAGATAAACTCCCCTCCACATCACTCCATGTTTCCAACATTGTATTGTTCCCACTTGCGACCAATGATCGACAGGCACTCTGAAACTGATTTTTACGTTTCTCCCTTCGTTGAACAGGCGACGATAAGGACAAGTCTTGTAGATATGATCCCATTATTTCCAATGATTTCGAAGCATCATCGTCATTCCGTAGTTCGTAGGCCGCATCCGCGAATGCATCAAGGACGTCCACACTCGAACTCAATGCAATACAGATGTTGGCCAATGTGGCGGGGAGGGGCAAATTGTCAACCTCCGCTTGCATCGCCTGCTTGACAAATTCACTAATAAATATTTTTCGAAATGACGACGACGATGATGAAGGGATGATGTTAATTCTATTTCCGTCATTCTCATCTGTTACTTTTGTTGTCGCCACCTTCCGGCGGTGTAGGAGGGCTCGATCACTATCGTCGTCGTCGTCGTCGTCGTCGCCATCACTGTTCTTCGTTTTGGAAAAGATATCATCTCTCCCCCATCGTCCGCTTGGTTTGGATTTGGACGTCGTCGCGAACGATCTCCTTGTCGCAAACTGCCGCGATAGAAACTGAGCGCGCTTTTCGGTCCTTTGAAACTTTGCAAGGAGGCTCATTGTTGCTTTGGCAGAGTAGCGAAGACAAAAGTGACGATCACGATTACTGGTGATTGTAATGAGAAGTGATTGAGGTATTCGTACTGGCGATATTGTAATGATCTGTTAAAGTTAAATGGTACTAATGATAATGATCGCGAGTGAACTAGCCTAGCCCCGTAACACCCAGTGTTACGTAAAGCTCATTGGTACATTTTT
>JALLAX010000020.1:0-24754 GCA_036939555.1 Discostella stelligeroides
AAAAGTCAAACATGTCGGCAAGATTTGCCGACGAAGTCGTGTGTCGCCGACATGTCGCCGACATGTCGCCGACATGACCCAACTAAGTTCCTTTTTGGCCACAAAAAAATTGGCACAATATTAGATGGACTTATGCAAGAATAAAAGTAAAGAACTATTGAATAATAATAATTATGCTTCTATGCAGTGGTTGTTTATTGTGTGCTGTCATGGTACGCAATCCAAATGAATTGTTTTCACATGTGATAGCTTGGAGATTTGTGTGAATTCAAAAAAATATTATGCCTTCTTTCTGGTGAGCGGAACCACCCCTGCTTAAATTTTTTTTTCAAGCGGGGGTGGCTCCGCTAGCAAGCAAGGCATAATATTTCTGACATTTGCAACATGGTGCCTAAGAAAGATTTTTGACACTGCTTGCAAGCTTTGCTACTGTATGTTTGACTTCAAATGCCAAATGCAACCTGTACAGTAGCATCGTGCACACCCAAATGTGCGGCCATTAATTTCCGCCGCTGGCAAAGCAATGATGAATTCCCAGATTAATGGCAGCTACATTTGGGGTTCAATAATTCTATTGGTAGCAATGCTCTCATTTCAAATTACTTGAGAAAATCTCAGTAAATATCCATTATTAGAGCACACTCTTAGCAGGAATGTTCTCTCTGCACTATGCCAAACAATGTTTGTTAAGTACTCAAGTCTAAATTCAGCATTCTCAGAAACTTGGTTCTTGGGGGTTGCACTTAAAGAAAATTGATTACACACAATGTCACACATGTCAAAAATCTCTCTACCAAGTCATAACAATTCTTAAAAAAGAAGTAAAAAACCAATTGATTTGGACTATGTAGTAAATGATGATTCTTCACCCTACCACTGTTATGTACTTAATTTGACTTTTGACTCATTTTTAGTCCCAAGTTACCTCAGTCTAGCACATGATATGCATTATCATGAGCTACAAGATCCATAGCACATGATATACTGTTCATATCATGGACCCATATGATGTACTTGCAATTTTCTGTTATCTCTCCTATTTATGTCAAGAAATGGATACTCAATGTGTGTATGACCTCCCTTGGTTTAATTTTCTCTTAGGCCATACCTTACAATGAGGGGAAGTTTGTTTCAATTAGCAAAAGGATTCTTCCCATCAGATTCTTTTTGTCCAAAGTACTTCTTACAATGCTCGGAAAAAAGGACAAATCGGAGCATTTTTTGGTGGGGCATGGAGAGAGAAGATAAATCAAATAGGAGTATGCTTTACAGGTGAATACCTTGTACCTTGGCGGGAGAGGGAAGATCACTTCTTGTCTGATTTCTTGTCCAACGGGACAGGAAGCATTGACACTTCCCCTCCAGGGGCACATTCCTGTCCATTGGACGAGAAGTTGTGTTTTGCTAATAAGAAAGAAATTCACCAAGTGATACAAGCTCTACATACGAGGACATTGCTGAGAAATTCTGCTTCCCATTTGTTTGATTATAAGGGTAGGCCTTAAAATAATGCTAGCTTTGGTTTCATTTTTTCTGATTTCTCACACAAAAAAGGAAAAAGAACAGCTTCTTAAGTTTCATTATTCCAAGCCAATCCTTGAGGTATTTTCCTGTAGTGTCTCTATCCTATGCCCGCAAACCTGCAAGTGTTAATGCATTATTTTTTCTCTTCCAATGGAGGAGGTGATTCTACTCCTCTCCAGATACTGAAAAAAACCAACTCACAAATCATTTCAGAGTCACTGCAGTCATCCTGCAAGTAGATCCTGCATGAGATCTTGAGCAAAACTCTTGAAAAGAGTATACAGCTCCCATCTTTCTTATGAAGTGCTGTTGCCAACACCCTCCCCAACAAAGAATTGTGCACCACCGGGCATAAAGCATGCTTGTACCGTCCCATCCTCGAGTAGCTCACCATCCAATACATTGTAACTGACATCTGACAGTGGCTCAAACTGATAAGCTACGCATGGAACATATTCCAAGCCCGGGTATTCCATATGCCCACCCGAATCGAGATGGAGGAGCATCAATAGCAGTCGTAGGCGTGAACACGAAGATCTATTTGGTGGCAGTTTCGGAAAGAACAACAAATCAGAATACATGGCGTTGATTTGAGTGCAAATTGAAAATAATGGACACGACAAAGATCCAAATTTAGCGTTACTCACCTGACGATCAAAACATGGAATAAACCATCGTTCATTTTGGCAACAGAGCATGTATACATGTTATGCGCGGCATGGGTGGTATTGCACACCCAAAAGACGAGAAAGTCTTCACAATCATATGTTACCCAGCCCTCTGGTAATGGTTCTCCCAATTTTGGCAGGACTACCACATCTTGTGCGTGTTCACATTTACTCGACGACGATGATGATTGCGGTGGAAGATAGGTAAATCTACCGCGATATCGTTTTCGACACAATATACCACGATAGAGCGCCCATATATCAGATCGTACATGTCCCATCCATCGGAGACACTCAGATTCATAGTCGCAATCGGCAATGAGGCCCCAAGCGAAGGTCAAGAAAGAGAGGTAGGATTTTGATGCATCATCGTCATCGGTACTGTTCTTGTTATTGACATTGTTGTGGAATGTGTTGTTTTCCATGCTACTGATGCTGCTGCCGGCACTGGCGGTGTTGACGATGTCAGAGAGTATGGCAGCATTACCGACGGCTTTGGAGCTCCCCTCCTTTGCGGTAGTAACAGGGCGTAGCACTCGATAGCGAGCAATATCTAGTGTCGACGTATATCCCTTACAAATATGAAACATCATCTCGACATAATCTCTAGGATCAGCTTTGGCATTTTCTGCATTTCCATCGAACGAGGAAGTACAACAACTCCAATGCAGTATGCTCGTGGCCAGACCATTGTATGTTCCACAGGGCAAAATAGCAAATTTCACTTCTGATAAAATTGCACTTTCGTCCGAGCGGGCATGTATTCCCTGGAAAATCTCAAAGAGTATGCCATCTCCCCCCATGGCAAGGATGGCGTTGTAGTGGGATATGTCTTTGGTCTCAGTGTCTGTATTGAGGGTGGTGGATGAATCTGGATCATCATCATCGTCGTCGTAGTCCTCATTGTTTGCTTGCCCTTGTTTCTTGACATCCTCTCCTTTCTTTCCTTTTCTTCCTTCTTCTTTTCCTTCTTCTTCCACAATCATTTGCTGCCTCCTCATCCTCTCCCGAGCATGTCCCGCATGACGTGTAACCAAGGTATCAAACTCCACTACATTTGTTGATTCAGTTAGCATGCGCTTCACGATAGTATTGTATATATTCTTAGCACCGTATTTGGATTCAGGTCCACCCCCACCACTGTAGGGATTGAGTATGACGAGGCACTTCATTGGAGTGATTGGATTGGTAGTATTAGTGATGATGGGAGGATTTGACGATGATGTTGTCATCGGTGCCGATAGCAAAGGAGCATCAGTCGTATTGTCGCTTGGTTTCTTACTATTTCTGGGCTGCAACAGTTTTTGAATCGCATGGATGATTAATCTAGCATTGGCAAAATCCATGCAGCATTGTGGATCAAGCATGTAATGCCGATGACATGCCTTTCGTTTCATATTTTGTTTGGGATAGCAGTAGATATTGATGTTGGCAGTGGCAATAGTAGCAGTACTATCACTGTCATTTCTTATATTTTCAAACGATAGATTTGCTCCAATGACATCGTTTGGGTGGAATGAATCCACGACTCTCACCGAACAATAATCATCATCATTAATATCTCTTCCGTCCGAAGCCTCCATGGCTGCAAGTGTGGCGGCATAGCTTTGATAACTAGGTTCTTGCTCGAGGATGCGTATATCATCATTGTCATCATAGACAAGCTGCTGCTGCTGCTGCTGCTGCTCACAGGGAACGAGGTCGATCGCCCCCGATTTGGAATTGTAGAAAAATCTACAATAGTCGTAATTAGAAGCATCGTCATCACCTGGATCGACATCGACATCATCATCATCAGCAGCCTCCGCGTGTCGTCGTTGGGCTAGCTTGACACGAATGCGAGATGCCGCGGCGAGGGGCCAGCAATCAATCATTGTTAGCGTCGTTGTTGTTTGCTGAAGTAGTAGTAGTATTTAGTAAAATCTTTTAATCGGATCATCTTGTTTTTCAATTTTTTGGATAAAAATCGGACCAATCGGTAAATAACGGATCGAAATCATTAATTTTCGAATGCGATCATTGTTGTGGACTTTATCCATGAACATGAACATTGCGTGATGTCGAGCTCAATGGTAATATCATCTTCCTCCTTCCCAAATATCATCATCGTCATACGCACAATCCTTGTAATTCTATCAGTAGCAGCGGCGGTGACAAAGATTACGAGAATACCAACGGCGTATGCGTTTCATCTACCAGTGAATAGCATAATATCGCTTCAAAGAAGAACGATATCAACATCAACAACATGCTCTCCTGCGGTTATTCCATCAAATCATAATGCACTACAACCACTCTTCGCAAACAACAATAGCAAGAACAAAAGCAACAATAAAGACGATGAACCAGCGGTTGAAATATCCTTCCCAACGCCAGCCGAGGCCATCGAACTAGGGATACGAGATTGGCCCCAACAATTCCATTCCTCCAGCTGGACTGAATCCATAATCGAAGGCGGCATTGCCACACGATACATACTCGATGGGAATGGTCGACTTTCCATAACATACTACGAAAATAATGATCCGGGGGGACAATGCCGAACCATGAACAATGTGCGTGTCTATCCTGGCACATTAATTGAAGTAAATGGGGAGGCTACATTGCAATGGACAGTGGATGATAGTAACGTGGGTATGATTGTATTGACACCCACGTATGAAGAGGGAGGGAAATTGGCATTGGTGGGGGCAGCGTTGGTGGTGTTTTGTGCGGGGTTGATTATTGGATCGACGACTGGCAGTTTGTAACATTATTTGAGAAGCAGAAGAAGAAAATGATGACAGCAACATTATTGTCACTGACACATCTCTTGATTGATGTAGGACAAAATAATAATAATCTGAAGGATTTTGATTGAATTTCAGACTGGCGTGACTTAATCAGTGGCGTTACGCATGTTGTTGTCTCGTGCCCTTATTTTTTTCTTCACTTCATGTAGCGATAATAGATAATAGCAGAGTTTGCTGTGATGATTGTTTATCCTGCTCCCGTGTCTATTAATTTTTTGGTTGAGTTTCAGGAACCTCGTCGGATCGCAATCACATACCATAACCCTCACTCATTTTCTCAATTCATGATGATCGCTGAGATTCTCCCTATCGGAGTTAAATCTCCTAGTGCAATATCACAACGATGGTTGACACATGTTGCCCACCGTTACCACAATAATCAGTACCCCACTGACACATATAGAAAGAAAAGACAGATCCATTGAGGTTTTGGATAGATTCGACTTGATCATTCTGCATCCCAAAACACTAAATGTTGGAGAGTAGACATGAAAGATGCGCCAGTACTATGATATCCATTTCGGTTGATTGTTTAGCTCTTGAGAGGAAGGAACGCAGTGGATATCCCCTGCTTCCTATATCATCATTAGCAATTCTTATTGGATGGCGACGAGGACGAGCGACTCGCGAGGTATGTCGTGTTGTATTCCCCGTAAAATGGACACCATCGTCCCTGACTGGTAACAACAAATAAATCTCTGGGAACTGGGACTGGGAAGAATACAGAAACAGAATATCGTAGATTACATCGAAAATCGAAAAGGGTCACCTAAAAGTAGATAAGTATCTCCCGCCAATTTCTTGTGCGTCCCTTTTTTCCGTTCAGTTCGCACTTCCTGCTTTCCCGAACCCCAGCCCACCAAACTCCATTCTTTACTCCCATGGCCCCATGGCCTCGACCAATTCAACCTTTTCCGTTCTTCCTCTTTCCCGACTCCGCCATCTTTTCCCGCAATCAAAATAGAATACACCCAACGATGTTCGATCCCACTTCGATCTTGTCGTGAATTAATATTTGATGCCGATCTTCCTTCGATTTCATCCACATCGTCTTATATGGTGCATGGTGCATGATGGACTCGAGAAATGAAACGGGGAATGTAGGGCTCCGACAGCCGACGACAATGATGATGCATATGCGTCATTTAATCTCATCTCATAAATTCGAAATCCCAATCACCTGGACATCGATTTCTCAAAGCGACAATTTGTTCAAGCTGCATCAAAAAACTGTGCCAGAGCCAACTACACACTTCACACTGTTTCCTCCTTCGTCAAAGAAATTGTCTACTATCATCTCATCATGGTCAACTACCACTTCGCAAGCGCCGCTACATTCTTAGCACTTACCAGCCTTACCGCCATTAACATCCAAGCAGAGGAACGTCCAACGAACCTACGACGCAACGATGAGCATCACAGGTTGAGGAAGCTCTATGGTGATGGCCTTTCCAACTCACATTTTGTCTCCGACACAGTCACCGAATGCGAGGAGGTAATGGACGGTAATCCCCCGGTTTGTATCAAGGTCTGCGTTGAGGTTACTTCCATTACAAGTGGGGAGAAACTTGTTGATGAAACATCAAAGGTCAGCCAGAGCAAGTGCGAATCTACGAATACCGAGGAGGAGACCACTCAATCGCCAACAAACCATCCCACATACCTTGCAACTGAGCTTGTGGCCGAGGACGACAAAACAAATATTGTTACTCGCACGTATTCTCCCGATATCATGAAGTTGGCTGGCGAGGAGGAAGAGATAGAGTCCTCATCCGCAATTGATTGGATTGGCGACGGATTCCCTAGTACCACTGCTTCTGACTCGAATGGTGTGATCCAAACTGGAAGTTCCTCAAAGAGTTCCAAGAATGGATTCGTCTCTAGCTCAAAAGGTGGTAAAATTGCCTCTTCTGCCAAGAGTTTCAAAGGCGAGCTTGTCTCGAGTAAAAGCTCCAAGTCCATAGTTGGTGATGTGGAGAATGCTGCTGTCATCTCCAATGGCTGGTCCGGAAGCGCGCAGACGACAAGCGACAATATAATCGTTTCCAGCAAGAGTTCAAAGTACCGCACCTATTCAGAGAATAGTTCCGATGTATTGGATGCCAACGGATGGTACAGTAGTACGACGAGTGTCGACGGAGAGAGTAGTAGTAAATCGAACAAAAGTGGAGTTGCCTCTGATGGAAGTGTGGGATCTAGCAAAAGTTCCAAGTCGGAAGGATTGGATGAGACTGTTGCCATCTCAAATGGCTGGTCTGGAAGTGCACAGACTGATTCATCAGCAATCGGCTCTGGCAGCAAAAGTTCCAAGTCGGAGGAAGTAGAGACTGCTGCCATTACAAACGGCTGGTCTGGAAGTGCACAGACTGTTTCATCAGCAATCGGCTCTGGCAGCAAAAGTTCCAAGTCAGAGGAAGTAGTAGATACTGGTGCCACCTCAAACGGCTGGTCTGGAAGTGCACAGACTGTTTCACCAGCGATCGGCTCTGGCAGTAAAAGTTCCAAGTCGGAGGAAGTAGAGACTGTTACCACCTCAAACGGCTGGTCTGGAAGTGCACAGACTGTTTCATCAGCAGCCGGCTCTAGTAGCAAAAGTTCCAAGTTGTTGCAAGAACCCAACGGTTCTGTTAGCAGTAGCAAAGGAGGAAAAGGCGGCGACTCTGGCGATGCGAATGTCGAGGTTGTGCCAGTAGCAAAGCCCCAAACGAGCAATGCATGGCAATCCAGTGGTTGGCAATAGACATAGACGGAACAGCATATGCCATTATGACGCGAGAATTTCATTTTGAGCCGATTCGAGGAATCATAGAGAAATCTGTTGTGATCACCGCTTGTGCGCTTGAATTATTCGTTATGTTTGCGATTTGTTTCGTGATAAAATGTAAACTGAAATTTAAACAGAAAGGTTACATTACAAGTTGTGTTCTCTTCACTTTATCGTCATCTAAAAATAACTCATTCATTCATCAGAAGACTCTTACCATATTATCTACGCTGCATTAATTGCAAAACCGCCATCCACATGAAATATACTTGACAGATCCAGACGGGTCATCGTGATGGCGGAGTGTAACATGTGGTAGAACTGTGTCACTCGTGTTGTAGAGCAAAAAGATACATGAATAAGCTGGGATTAATGATGTAACATTATTGTCTACGACCCTAGTGATTGCATTTGATGTATTTGCTTACAATCTAGTGCAGAACCAGGAGATAGTTGTTTGCCTTGTCCACTGTTCACTTTCCTTGGAGGTGAGGGTTTAACCCACCTACTACCTAAGATGATACGCACGGGCTTTGCTCACCCTCTCGGGGGGAAGTTGGATTCGCGATTCTCAGTGGATAATACAGCGACCGAATCTTCGGCCTCCTCTGACGTGTCCATAGGTGTCCATCCACTATTTCTATTTTCCCAAATCTTTCGCAGGCGACGAAAAGAGCGAGTTAAGATCGTCACACATCATGCATGATCAATCTTGATTAATGCACACAAAAAACAAAATCAACCAACGAATCCAACAAATTATTCAACCATGATGATGTTCGCCCACGCCGCAGCCTTCCGCCAAGCAGCGGCACTTCGCTCCACACTCTCCCTCCATCATTGCCGCTCCTACCATGCCTCCCTACTATCTCTCGAGAAACTCAACGTCACCGGCCTCGCGGAACGAGTCAACCTCTCCGGTCAAAATGTTTTGATGCGCGTGGATCTCAATGTCCCCCTCTCGAAAGATGACGATGTGACCGTCACCGACGATACGCGTCTGCGTGCCATTGTACCCACGACGAAATTCCTGTTAGACAAGGGTGCCAATGTCATATTGTGTAGTCACTTCGGACGACCCAAGGGGGAAATCATCGAGAAGGGGAAAAATGGGCGATTGAATCCGGTGGTCGAGCCGCTGAAGGCATTGCTCGGCGTAGACGTGAAGAAAGTGGATGATTGCATGGGTGAAGAAGTCGAATCTGCCGCCAAGTCGTTGACATCGGGGGAAGTTTTGCTCTTGGAGAATACGCGATTTCACAAGGGTGAAACGAAGAATGATCCAGTGCTAGCAGAAGGATTGGGCAAGTTGGCCGACTACTTTGTCATGGATGCCTTCGGTACTGCTCATAGAGCTCACTCGTCCACTGCCGGGGTGGCATCTCATATGAAACTCAGTGCTGCGGGTTTCCTACTTGATAAGGAGTTGAAATACCTGAAGGGAGCCGTGGACGAGCCAGTACGTCCATTGTGTGCCATTATTGGTGGGGCTAAAGTCAGCACGAAGCTTCCCGTGATTGAATCCTTGATTGAGAAGTGTGATACAATTCTTTTGGGAGGCGGAATGATATTCACATTTTATAGAGCTCTGGGCTATGATGTGGGGAAAAGTATGGTGGAAGAAGAATACATTGAATTGGCCGGCAAGCTTATGAAACAGGCCGAAGAAAAGGGTGTGAAATTACTACTGCCTCCCGATGTGATCTTGGCCGACAAATTCGCGGAGGATGCCAACACTGCCATTGCTAAAGCGAGCGAAATTTCAGGCGAATGGATGGGATTGGATGTTGGTCCCGAAACTCTCGAACTGTTCAAGGAGGAGATCGGAAGATGCAACACCATCGTGTTCAATGGTCCGATGGGTGTCTTTGAAATGAAGCCGTTTGCTACGGGAACTATTACTGTTGCAGAACTCTTGGCGGAGGCTACAGATCGTGGTGCCACGACAATTGTGGGAGGTGGAGATAGTGTTGCTGCCGTGAATCAGGCCGGGTTGGGATCACGTGTGAGTCATATTAGTACGGGTGGTGGAGCCTCATTGGAATTATTGGAGGGTAAAGAACTTCCAGGCGTGGCTGCACTGTCAGAAGCGTAGATGGTTGCGATGATACTACCTTGTTAGCGTATTATTATATCTTGTAAAGACAGTTGTTCAAATGATGTTTTGACGTATGATTTCGACTTACTTGGTGAGCATTAAGATTTTTATTCCCTATGGATGTGCTGTTCAAACAAAGAATATGTACGTGCCATCTTGATGATTGCAAACTATTGCAAACCGATTAACAATGATCCCTGAAAAGAAAAAGAATTAATCCGACAAGACAGAGCTGATGCGAGAAGGAAAAGAAAAATCAACAAAGAATCAGTTGAGACGGGCCGAGCCAAGGACCGGTGCGATGGTAATGGCACCGACTTTAATAGAATGGGCGCTCGTAGATATTTCTTGATTGAACCGACTACCATGGCACCCAACCGACTTTGGTGCGTAAGAACGATAACACTAGTAATTCATGATGTGTCGCTGCTCTCTGCCAGGTGTGTGATTAAAAGAAAAGGGAAAGTAACCAATCATAATCTTGTTCATACATTTACTAAACTCTTTCATCGTGACATAAAACTAAGCATGATAACCCAAATGATTGAAGACTGCACACTCAGTGTTGATAGATCAATGGGTAAGAACACTATGTCATCTCACTCCATCAGGAAATCTCCTTCCCGCGGGTACAAAAATAGTAAAAATGAGATTGGATGGAAATGATACATGCGACAAGCCCCCTTCCCTCTCCCACACCACCTGTTCACAATCCACATGCAGCACTTCTTTACTCGGAAAGATTCACCCTGGCACGGTCCAACTTGGTCTTGAGGTAGTACACATATCCCCCCACAAGAACAAACGAGGATGCAAACAATCCAATGAAGATTGAGGCAGTGGTGTTCAACGATCCAGCTCCACGAATAATGGATCCGTTCTTGCGCACAATCTTGATTCCCTGCATGAAGTTACATGCGTTGGTGTTGGGGTACTTGACGTTCGCGTTGGAAAGGTTGGATTCGCACTTTCCGGAGTTGGCGTAGAGATTTTCGCACACCTCCTTGACTTGGTCGGCATCTGCCTGATCATTGTAGTTGTTCTGGTTCTCACCGTTTTGGTTCACTTCTTGGGGTTCTTTGCACGACAAGCACTCGGTACCAATGAGAGTGGTTTCAGAGTAAGGGAGGGCAGATCCGGTCAGAGTTTTGTAGGTGGTGGCACCGGCATTCGCATCAGCGAATTGGGAGCAGCTGTCTTCGGTGAAGAGACCAAGGTGGATGCTGCCACCAGTCTCTGAGCAGTAGGCACCTAGGTAGTAAGCAGCCTGAGCGTCCTCGAGCTTACGCTGGTTGTTGTTGTTGTTGTTGATCTCTAGCTGCCTGCACTCTGCCAGCTCTTGCATGTTCATCTTCGCATTGTTGTTGTTTTTGTTATTGCCATTGTCTTCCTCATAGGGGTTCCTGTCAACGCAGTACTCCATACCCTTGCCCATGTAGCAGTCGTACTCGCAGTAATCCCGGTTGAAGTCGTCGCCCTGGTTCTCGCCATCGCAGAGGCAGTCGCCGTAGTTCTTCTCGTACTGGCAGTTGTACTCCTGATCCTGTTGAACGGCCTCAAAGTATGCCTGCAAATAGTCCTCCATGCCGATAATGTAGTCGCCAAATCCGGCACTGCATCCCGCGGCATTCTCCATGGTGCACGACGAGCTGGGGCAAAGACGGAAGCGCACGAGTCGCTGCGTGCTGATCTTGACATCTTCGTCGCCGTTGGCCTCGCCGTTCCACGTTTGCGTGTGGTAGCATCCCTGGAACTTGAGACTCATGTTGGCAACCCAGGTGTACGAGATCGCTTCATTGGCGTTATCTTCCTCGACGCGACGGGCTTTCGAGAGGACCGATTGGCCGATTCGGGAGGACGCGGAGATGTCTGCTTTGGGAGTCACCTCCATGGCGGCGGAGAAGCCGAGGGCGGCGGCAAGGATGGCAATGGTGAGCTTCATGATGCCGTTAATAATATTATTATTATTTGTTTGGACGTTTTACTATCTCTCTACGCGTGTTCGTTCGTTATGTTGTTATTCGGTTGGCGGCGGCAGTGGTGGTGGGTGTGCACTGACTTCTCTCCGGGTGGACACGAGAAAACTCGCAGAAAAACGAGTCAGCAATTGAGAAACAAGCGAAGCATGCCTTCAATAATGTGCTTTGGAACTCATATGGCTTTTCGACTCTCTTCTAATTGAGAAGGCATCGGAGCGTTGAGAGCCGATACAAGGAAGAAAGAATAAGAGGGTAAGTACGAGAAGGTAGATACTACTACATAATTCAAATCAATTGATTTTTTTGACATGTTTTTGAGATTTTTGACGTCGTTCGAACAAAAATCTCTCGCGCATGTCAAAAATCTTTTTCGAAATTCTCAACTAACAAATCACGCGATGAGCCAGTTCCCGCCATACGCCGTGCCATCCAAAAAGCAAAACGACATCACTCCGATCTCCGATCGATCTATCTCCATCGTCGTCTTTCACTTCGTCAGCGAATCTCCCCTCTCCCTAAACGGCAACGCCTTCGTATTCATCACATTAGTAGCATCAGCATCAGTCGAGCCACACCGTTTTTGTTATTTTCGACCCCACGTTCTTCTCCGTCGGGTTTCGGGTTTCGGTCATCGTCGATTCTGATGGTGAACAATCAGCCCCCACACAGTCGTCTGCGCCAGCCGCTAGGCACATTCCAGCATGAGGGGAAAAAACATCCAAGTTGGGGGGGGAATCCATACTCACAGGATGTCCGCGAGGAAGTAATAACGCAATACGTTCTTGGAATTCCTCTGAAATCACCTGATCTGGATGCATTAAGAGCAGTGTATGCCTACCCATCCCTTCAAACCTGCATGCGTTATATTGAACAATATCATGAACTTGGGCACTGGAAAAACAAGGTAGCAACCGGGAATCATGAGGCGGAGCGGGAGGTGTTGGGGCAGCCAATAGTTCGACTTGCATTATATTGCCTGGTTCATCCTGAAGCTCCCATTTCACATGTACAAGCCTTCTTGTTCAATATGGACCCAACAGTTCCACCATATAGTACTGCAGCCATCATTCGAGCTGAAAAGCTACTGGATCTGCGGAGAAAGAAATCCTCTACCACCTGTGAGAGAGCATATTGGCCAATTAACCTCCACAAGCGAGACATGTTTTGGGATTGGGATTATCCATTTGGGAGAGCAAATGTTCGCTCGCGTGATATGATTGATGTGGATGAGTGTGGAATGAAGATAGAGGCATCCAATCATAAGTTTGGCAAAACTGTGTCATTCCACCGGTGTCATATTGATGGGGCATACAACCGCGACAGGAAATTGAATGTGATTATGGCTGTTAGCGCCGATCCTGTCTATGACATGGAGTGGCATGAGTATTGGGAGCAGGAAGAGGGTGGCACGAATCTCTATTGGATGTATACATTCTTTGAAAGGATTATGAACCAACTTGCAGTTGAAAGGCCTGGGCGGTCATTCTGTGTTACAATGGACAACCTCAATGTCCATCACCATCCAATGCTATTGAATCTCATCACAAGTCGAGGTCATCGATACCTATTTCGTGCTCCGTATTGGTCGGTAGATGGTCCCATTGAGTATGTATTCAATACAATTCACACTCATCTATTGATGCATTTTCGAAATATTGAAGACTTGAATGCGTTGGGAACCTTGCTTGATGCAATCATTCCTCAACTCAATGGATTTATAAAGTATTTTCTTAATGTAGGATTTCCCAATAATTGATATATTAGGTTAGAATTTTATTGCGCAAATTGATATGAAATGAATCTGTACAGTATGGCAGTAATTGATTATTGTGTTTCACAATTCATCCTCAGCGAACGCCATCACTTCATCGGCCCTGTCTGGAGTGGGCAAATCAGAATTGGCATTTACCACATTGACATATGCAGCATTGTGAGGACGAGAGAGTGCACCAAAAGCACGTGCAGAAGCCACTTTCTGCTCTTTAGTCATGGTCAGTTTATTGTCTCGGCAATGGCGCATGATTTCCTTGCGAGTGTTGACAATGATCATTGGGGTGTCATCTGTAGTATCTGCTAGTCCCAGCCGGAACTGCCGACACTTAAGGACAGGACAGACACAAGTTTTCCCAGGTTTGCATTCGAGTCCAATCAGGATTTCCACGTGAAAGGCGCAACACACCAAAAGTGAGACGCACCAGTCACAATCCATCNAGTCACCTCCATGGCGGCGGAGAAGCCGAGGGCAGCGGCAAGGATGGCAATGGTAAGCTTCATGGTGCCGTTAATAATAATTATTATTTGTTTAGATGTGTGTGGAATAAAGACAAATAAGATTCAAAGCGATGGTTATGCCTGACTGATGATGCTATGAAGAAATAATACGATATGCTGATAATAGCTGATAATGCTCTCAAAGAAGTAAAGAAGCGATGGATCTTTTGTCTGTGTTGGTGGATCGTGTGTGGCTGGGGGTTGCGAGGGGTTGCGTTTGGCAAGGTGCACGTAGAGAGAGTCTACGCAAGGGGCAAGCAAAAGAGATGGTTAGATGATATTTATTATTTTTGTTCTTTGTTGTGTTGAGTGGATGGATTCCACCTCTGGTACCAATGACGTTGTTTGGACCGTTGGAGAAGAAATATTTTGCAGTGGCTGAGCAGGACAGAGTTCATGCCGACAAATCTAATAAGAAACCCTTTTTCTTGCAACTGGGAAATTCGATGAGCAGTACAGATGTAAAGGGAATAAATAATACGGGGTTCTGGGTTCTGGGTGTATTTTTAGTTTCACTAACTGCTGAGTATTTAGTATCTCCTCACTTTATTTCAAACCTCATCCTATTTCCCTTTTACCACAAGCGACCCAACGGCCTGTTCTTTCTCAGGCTCTTCTTTTCCCTCCGCCGGCAAACTTCCTCCCAAACAGGACCCCGAAACGAGTAGAAAATCGGCTCTTTCCTTTCTCTTAATTTTCTATACGATCCTACGGCGCATGCGAAAGAAGCGAGCCTACGAAGCAATCGAATGGCTGGAATGAGTACTGTGATTTTGCTCAACGGTCGGCTGCCTTGCCGGCGACAAAAAAGAACAAAAACTACGAGAGGCCCGCAACAACCACCACCATGCACTGATGCACCCACAAGGGGCGATCTTTGTGTGCACAGTAAGACGAGAATCCATCGTGCCTAATAATCATCATCTTCTTCTTCACCCCTCTCGTCTACTCTTTCATTGATTGATTCTTCATCACATCTGAACATTGTATTAATTAATAATTACTCACACGCAATACCAACCATCATGAAATTCTCTCTCACGCTTCTCGCCTCCTCGGCCGCCATCTGCGCCGCCGCATCCAGCAACCCCTTCGCACCCAAGGTCAGCCGCAACACTGCCAAGGCTCAATTGAACGCCAAGCTCCTGCTGCGCGCCACCCCCCTCCGTAAGCTTCAGGACAACGACGACGAGGCCGAGGAGGTGGATCTCAGCGGCTACTCCATCAAGTTCGAAAAGTGTCAGTTCGTCAAGCAGTATGCCTACAATGCCAATGGCAACAAGAACAATAACAACAACAAGAACAACAACAACGGGCAGTACAGCGACACGGTATTGACCACCAAGCACTTTGTCATTTTCCGCATGTGCCCCGACAACAGCTGCGGCACCTGCAACTACAACTACGGCGAGTACATCATCGACATGGACAACTACCTTTCGTACACCCTCGAGGCCAAGCAGCAGGAGCAGGAACAGTACTGCGAGCTATGCAACCAGTGCATCGAGGCCGCGGCCAACGCCGCCAACGGCGAGGACAACGCGGACGAAAATGCCGACAACAACGCCAACCAGTGCGCCAATGTCGACACCGCCACGTGCTACGGAGAGTGCCAGAACATTGACAATATGGAGGCCAACGGATATGTCGATGCCTCGCAGTACGCGGTGTGCCAACAGCTCAACTACCAGGATGCCAACGGCAACAAGCCTTATTACGCCGGAGCCGTCTGCGCGTCGAGCGGCACTCGCATCAAGATTGGTCTCTTCACCGACCAGTACTGCTCGACCTACGATGAGAGCGCCGATGTTGCCACCTACTTGAAGAACGACGATGGAACCAGTTTGAACCTAAGCTACCATCTCCTCAAGCAGACCTTTGCCGAGGGAGAGTGCATTGCCTCGTGCCTCAAGCAAGATCAGAACCAAAACCAGAACAACAACAATAACAACAACCAGAACCAACGTGCCGAAGTCAACGAGGTTTGCGAGAACCTCTACAACTACGCTGGCAAATGCGAATCTACTCACGGATTTGCCAACGGAATGAAGTCCTACAACGATTATGACAACCAGGCACGTAACGAGGAGCTTGTTTGCAACTTCATCACATCCATCAAGGCCGGAACGTACGACTTGACCGGAGATATTGTGATCACCGGTGGACGCACTACCATTGGTGGCGGTACCACCACCACGGGTGGACAAAAGTTCGCACTCACCTTCTTCATTTTGGGAAGTGTGGGACTTGCCGGATATGCCGCCATGTTGCATTCCCAACTTACCAAGGGTGCCAAGGCCGATCTTAGCCGACAGGGAGGTGCCATGGCCTAAAAACATGTGTCATACTGTTGTAAAGGCCTGAGCGATTTGTATGCTACCCTTTCTTCTCTCTCTCTCTCCTACTCTCCACCGCCTCCATCTATCATTATTTTTAGCATGAGATTGAATGACGGTGGGGGTAGGGCTGGAGAAGTGATGTTCGTGTGATTTGATTTTGTGGATCATCGAGTTTGATTTGGATGCTTTGATATGCTTTCATCCCTCTCAGATAATAATATGAGAGGGGACGAACCATCATCACCAACATCTCATATCAATAGTTACCACTTTATGTTTATTAAGATAAGTAATCTTGTTTGGGTTGTCTCTTTCCAACTAATACCTAGTGTTAGTCAGTTCATTTGTAGCTTTTCACACCTCGGGACGTTTCCATGATGTGGGGAGGGGGTTTGACAGAGTGATTAGTACTGTAAGGAGAGACAACATCAAACATCATGTTGTGGATTATCAGACTATTCATTTAATTCAGATGGTACGTAAATTCTACAAAACTTCTTCTTCTCCAACCAGTGCTGTCACTACTTGAGAGAGAGGAAGAGAGACAAATATGATGACTGATTTAGAATTATGGATACTTTAGATTATCATTTATCATAGCTTCTAGTTACTATAAATATTGCATTCTATTGACCCTTGAAAAATCGGCAGGACATCATCACCTTTTTCCACCACTGCGGTACATGATTTATCCACGAGGAGTGAACCATCATTGCTGTTCGCTCGCGATGCCATTATCTCCATCCGTATATCACGCTCAATCAACCATTCTTCCCCCCCCCCACAAAGCTCGGCATTTCTACTGCCACGGCATGAAAATATGCCCCCATTTTCCCCAACATTATTAGCATCCTCTACTTACGATTTCGGTTCCTATTCCTCGTGCGTCGCCGTTTCTTTTCCGGCGACGTGATTCCATTATTGCCGTTTCCAGCATTGCTGCTACCCCCTGCGGCACCTTTGCTGCTATTTCCAGCGAAATTGCCACCTACTCCTCGCACAACACTTCCACCTCTGTAAGAACCGCTGTTACTGCCGTTGTTTTGTCCTGTGCCACAACCACCACTGCTTCCAACAAAGTTGATTTTATTACCACCACTTCTTCCACCACCTACCATATCCTTACGTTCTGCATTGCTGTTGCCGTCTCTTTTTCTAGAGCGATGATTCTGTGATTCATCATAATGCTGATGCTGACGACAATCACGTTCGCTGGAACGTGATTTGGATCGTTGTCTAAGTGACAACTGAGATTGTCTACCACCACCACCGCCGCCGCTACCATTGCTAGCAATTGGTCGAGAGGGACTGTAACTCCTACCACGCCGATGATTCGGGGGGACTTGAGAGTGAGGTCTGCTACTTCTACCGCTAGTGCGTCCTCTATTCCCACCATCATCACCTCTTCCCCCTCCTCGACTGTTGCTATCGCGACTACGCGAACGATCGGCCCTGCTTCGACTATTGCTTCGGCTGCTATCTCGATCCCTCGACGAACGACGATGATGTCGACGACGATGATTATGATGATAATCTCCCTTGTCGTCACTCGAAATCCGATCATCCCTGGAGTGGCTACGTCGTCTTAGTTGTTGGATCGATGAATGACCACGTCCACTTCCACGGCTACTCCTGCTCCTCGATCGACTACTAAGACTGCGACTACGTTGCCGTCGTCGTCGTCGTTGCTGCTGCTCTTGCTGTCGTACTCGTGAGTCATCATCGGCACCATCAGTGGTAGCATCAGTAGCCGAACGCCCTTCTCTTCCTTTTCGCTCGTCTCGATGATGGCGATTGTCATTATCATCCATATTATCTCCTCTCCTCTTTCCACCACCACTGCTACCTCCACGGCGTCGACTACTTTCACCACGTGATCGTGATCGTGATCGACTATTGCGTCCCCCCTTTCTCCTCTCCCTCTCATCACGAACACGATCCTGGCTGTAGGATCGATGACTATCATCACCGCCATGACTGCGACTACGTGATCGACTGCGGCTATACCCTCCTTCTCCTTCTTCTTCTCTACCTCCTGTACCTCGCCTACTTCTACTACTACTATGCAAAAGCTGCTGCTCTTGCTGCGTATCTCGTCCTCGAAACGATGACGACGACGACGCAGAGGTGGGGCGTTTAGCACTGTATAAAGCTCCTCCTCTATCCCGTATTTCGCGTTCGCTGCCCATCCTCTCTCGTTCATCGCCTCCTCTACCACTTCCTCCACGACCACGATGGTGATCCTCTATTCCTGGATGATGACGCTGCTGCTGCTGCTGCTGGATGTTGTGAAGAGAATACGGAAGAGGTAATGCACTCATAGGCAAACCACCGCCACTACCACCCATGCTCATAGCCATGATGACGTTGGATGGTGGACCCATGTTTGGATGATAGCTAGCACTGCCAATGAAGGGTACCACGCTCCGATGATGAGGTTGATGAGGATGATTATGCTCCTGATGCTGCTGGTAATGATAATGTTGTTGTGGCATCATGCCCAGGGGAGGTGGAGGAGGCGGTGGAAGAATGGGGACAATTCCCATTGAACCCCCACTGCCACTATTTCCTCCACCACCACCAACTCCTCCCATAGCATATATAGACGGATGTTGCATGGAACCAGACAATGAAGTTGTTGGAAGTGAATGTCGAGGAGGAGGAAGTTGATTCGGATGATGTACCGAAAAATGAGGCGGTGGGGGCGGCGGTGGTGGCATCATTATATTCTTATTGTTGTTTGTCATGGCGTTGATGTCACGAGGATGGATTCCAATTCCGTCGCCTACACCACCACCGCCTCGATTTTGATTATTTTTTCGAAGATTGATATCCAACGAGCTTGTTGAGTTGATATTATTCTGATACGAATGCTGCTGCTGCTGCTGCTGCTGCTTCTTTGGATGCTGTCGTTCCATTTTGTCATTCATATTTGCTTCTTCTTCTGCACTGTTATCATCATCATCATCATCATCATCATCATGGTTGTTATTGTTATTATTGTTGTTTGCCATTTCCTGTCTAACCACCGTATCAAATGTCCGTCTTGCTGCAATCATGCATCCTGCATACAGCATGGCATCCAATCCCAATTTCATTTGTTCCTTTTCCCAGGGACACAATTTGTCATACCATTGTTTCCCCGGGGAAGGACGAAGGAGATGTAGCCGGTCCCCCGAAGCATCAGCAGCATCAACAGCAGCATTATTATTATTGGCACTATTGTCATTCTTTAGATGCAGACTGCCGCCATTGGCATGGCGGGAGATTGCTGCGCGTAGTGTGCCCTCAACATCGATTTGGGACAAGATGGAATTGATCTTGTTGTTATTGTTGATGTTCGAGCTGTTGTTATTGTATTGATAGCGATTGTGCTGTTGGTAGTGATGTTGTTGTTGTTGATGATGATGATACTGATGATGATTATTCATCACTCTAATTTGAAGTGTGCCCCTCTTATTATTGCCCCCTTTGTTTTTGTTGTTGTTAGATGTCGACAATATTATGGGAATACGCCAACGACAACACAACCTCTAATACGAAATAATATCATTCGATACCTAAAATAAGAATCGATTGGACGATCTTTTTCATGTCATCATTTCATCAGGCATAAACCTTCAACTCTAGAGACAGTCTCGGGCTGATGCTGCTGACCGACGACCAACGCCGTTTGTTGTTGTTGTGTTATTGCTTTTGTTACATCAAGAGAGTGCGTGTTGCTTGTTGCCAGCGTCTCGTCAGCTCTCGTCTTTTTTGCGTGAATTTTCAATTTTCATTTGGCATTATTTTTTAAGATTTTTGATCGGTTTTAGGTTTTCGGATCAATTTCACTTTCAAGAGGTGAAGTGTGCGGAGGCGAGGGGTGGCAGAGAACCTCAGAGAACCATTCAAATTCAAAACCATTCAAATTCAAATTCAGAATTCAAAATAACAAAAGCAAAAGCATCCAAACCCTCAAACCTCAAAGCGACGGCGTCGACGGCATCAAGATGGCAACCGCGATTATCAATAACGAAGATATCGACATCGACATCGACATCGACCATCAACTTGGTCTCAATCTCGTATTCGCAAATCCAACAAATAACAATAATTCCACCCCTGTGATTGGCAAGAATCCCAAGAAGAGAAAATCAAAGTACGACCGACGACGGGAGCGTGGACGGTTAGCCAAGTTAGCCAAGTTGGAAGAGCAGCAGCAGCAGCAGCAGCAGCAGCATGCATTGATTGAGGCAAATTCTGTGACGAAGAATAATAATAGTAGTGGCCATGACGGCAAGGAGCGGCATGTTGTCAACGACAGCAACGATGAATACAATAGTGTTACAGAGAAAGAAGTGTCCTCATTATCAACTTCTTCTTCACTGGCTGGAATTGCTGCGACACTGAATGTAGCAATGGGTAGAAGAAATTCATTGCCATCGTCATCGGTTGCGCAATCATCACCCACTTCGGAGTCGTCTCATCGAGGAAATAGTGATAAGGCCGATGATGTTGCAAGTGTAAAACATGCCAACATCACTGCTGGAGAGTCTTCAACCATGAATTCAAAGCCATTGGAAAGTATGAAACAATCTAGCAATGCATCATCATCATCATCATCATCATCATCATTCGTTCTAGACACTGTGCCAACATCATCATCACCATCAGGAGAAGATTTCGCAATGACATCTTCTTCTCGTCGACATCGGGTGAGTTCTTCATTTATTTTCTATATTTGTGTTCGTATCTTGCACACATCATGAATACAGTGGATACACCGCATACACGCTCATACTTTTGATCCGCCCCCGAATCCTCGTCATCATTGTCTTTTTTTCTTTTCAAAACGCCACATACATCCATCATGCCCAACGACATGAATCAGGATCAAACCTCTCTCACAGAAGAACAACGAGCGAAATATCTATCGGAATTTCATGCCCGTCCTCGTGATTTAGATCGATGCGAACGTGCCTCAAGAGTGATTAAGGAAAGTTGTGCCAGTGATCATATTTTTGCCCAACAGGATGAGGATAGCAATAATGATGAAAATGATGACGAAGATGATGACGAAAAGGTGGAGGATGATAGACAAGAAGTGAAGACAACGATGGCAAGGACGACGACAACAACAACAACTACTACTACAACATGTCCCTTCTCAAAACTTGGTCTACACTCCAAACTTGTTTCCACACTCACTTCGCCCACGGGACACTTCAAGTTGAGTCAACCGACTATTATTCAATCTCGATGCATTGCTGCACTACTCCCAAAGAACGTCACAAGGAGGAATAAGAGCACTACAAAAAGCTGCAAATCATCATCATCATCGTCATCATCAAATTTATTCATTCAGAGTGAAACTGGGTCTGGTAAAACATTGGCATACCTTCTTCCAATTTTACAGCATCTCGCGGTAGCTGCTCCTGGAGATGATGATGATGATGGCAAATCTGCAGTAAAGCGCATCGATCGACAGATGGGTGGGACACGTTGCATCATCTTATGCCCAACGAGGGAATTGGCCACGCAAACATACACATTTGCCAATCATCTATGCAGGTCCTTCCCTTGGATTATACCGGGGTGTTTCTCTGGGGGAGAGAAGCGCAAATCGGAGAAGGCACGACTCCGCAAGGGCATATCCATTTTGATAGGTACTCCAGGACGGCTGTTGGATCATTTATCCAAAACGGAGAGCTTGCTAATGGCGCTTAAAAATAAGTTGGAGTGGTTAGTTCTGGATGAAAGTGATCGGCTACTTGACGCTGGATTGGGAGGACAGGTGGAGCAGATTGTACAGTATTTGCGATCGAATCAGCCTGGGGCAGGCCCAAAGCGGAATGGTGTTACGTGGAGAAGCGTGCTGGTATCAGCAACGGTCACGGCCGACATAGAGGGATTGGCAAAGACAGTGTTGGGCGGTGAGAAGTGGATGTGGGCGAGAGGTCACGTAGTAAAAAGTAGTATGGTTGGAGAGGGGACGATGCAACTCGTGGAGTGCGATGATGGTGGCGTTGCCGATCTACAGACATTGACGAATGGAAAGGACACTGACAAGAACGGCACCAAGTGCAATCAGTTGGACAATGCCACACCACAACAGTTGGCCCAACTATTTATTGTTGTGAACGCCAAGCTGCGACTTGTCTCCCTCATAGCGTTCCTTTCAGCGCGCGCCGCCAAGGGAGAACGAACGGTCGTATTCTTGTCGACTTGTGATAGTGTCGATTATCACCATGCGTTGCTAACGTCGATGGAATCTATATTAGGAAACGACAAAGACGTCGCCGATGACGGAGTGGTGAGTGGAGGTATATTTGGAAAAGCATGCCCAATATTCAAATTGCACGGCGATATACCACACAGCAAACGAATGACCACCATCAACGAATTCAACTCAAACCAACAATCGGCGATACTGCTTGCTACCGACGTTGCTGGACGAGGATTGAACTTCCCCTCTTTAGATTGGATTGTTCAGTATGACCCACCGTGTGAGACAAATGACTATTGCCACAGAGCTGGAAGGTCGGCAAGGGCAGGTCAGGCGGGACATGCTTTGCTATTTTTACTTCCCTCCGAGCGTCAGTACATCGAGGTACTGAGATTACGTGGCTTGAAAGATATCAGCGCTTTGTCTTTGTCGTCAACCCTTACAACCGCAGCGGCACTGTGTACAGGTGTGACTCAAGAGGCCGATGCCAAGTCGATGGGGAATAAATTCTCCGATGGCGGCAGTGAGGCATTCACAACAGCCATTCAAAACCGGTTGGAACAATGCGTCATTCAGAATGACCTGGACTACAAGGCTTCGATAGACACAAAGTTTAAGGGTGACCCCAAGCAGAGACGTCGGCAAAAGAAGGATGCGGTCGGACCATTGTTGGAAGGGGCACGGAAGGCCTTCACAGCATTCGTTAGAGCTTATCCCGCTAAAGAGAAGGCTGTGCGGCACATTTTCAATGCGCGTGCGCTGCATTTGGGACATGTTGCAAGGTCACTGGCATTGCGGGAAACACCAAAGATGGTTTCCAAGGGATATATTGTTATTAACAACGAGTCAAAGTCTACTCAATCTGGTGCTGGCGACGGTGATAAGCGAAAGTCTAGATTGGCGTTTCGGAACAATCCAGCGGAGGCCGATGATAATAAAGACTTTGAAGATTCGGAGCAAAGTCGTAATTTAAGCTTGTTAAGCAATGCAATTGGTGTCGAAAATGAAGGGTTGTCAAGAGCAGGATTTGTGTCGAGCAGAAAGGTGAAGTTGCAGTCGGGAGAAAGGCGTACTAAACAAAACAATGTCCAAAAGAGAATGATGGAAGCCGCGATTGAACTACAAACACAGGAGTTTATGTGATCAAATATGATGCTAATATGATTAGGTAAAGTCAATGCCTGAGATTGCATCAATAAATGGAGATTGATGCAGAGCGGCAATTGGGATGTATCCTGCTGAACGTTTTAGCAGCAACGTAACTAAAACCATACCATCATTTCGATGGTCCTACCTTCGCGGCTCCGATCTTGGACGACACTCCTGGGACAGTTGGCTTCATTCCAGGGCGAGGCAACTTGACGTCCAATATTTTCTCAATCTTGCTGATGATCTGACCAGTGGGAACCGCCTTGCCACTTTCGTAATCACCCATCACTTGAAGCTTTACGTTTACCTTCGATGCGAGTTCCTTCTGCGACATTTTTTTCGCCACGCGCGCCTGTTGGAGGGCCTTGCTGAAGAACTTGTGGGAAGAGCCGCTGTTTTCAAAGTTGATCGACATGGTAGATTTTCTATATTGGATGGAGTAGAAGTGTGGGTTGGGGAAGGAACTGAATTATGAGCCAGCAAAAAGGAAGTCCCACGGTCAGCGGCCGCAGCGAAGAGCAAGAACTGGGAGGGACGAAAAAAAACGGTCGCGTTGGACCACGTACTTCGCGCTAAAAATATCTACTAGAGGACTTGTTTCTTGTTGTTTCCAAGGATGAATTGTCTTGCAAAGAAGTACCTTACCTCGATAGCAAACGGCACCTCTCCGCACCTGGATGGCTGATTTCATCGATTGGGCAACATTTTTTCTTGGTGAAAAGAATTGACTGTATGTTTTGGGGATAATTGGTTTGCCAACTTTTTTCGGATACTGCAGCTCCTCAAATCGCCATGAGTCGAATAGCAAAAGTTATCATATCACCGTTCCTGTCGTCTCCCCTGAATGAACAACAACCGTTTCAACTCTACGTGCTTAACTCATATCACCAAATTTGTACTCTCAGTCAAATACCTACTAATTCAATCAACTACGATCTACATCATGCAAGACACGCCACGCT
>JALLAX010000021.1:0-22971 GCA_036939555.1 Discostella stelligeroides
GTAAAGATAATGATATCGAGAGTTATCGAGTTAGTACTTGCTTGTGACAGTGACTTGTGGGGATTGATTGGCTGGAGGAGGCTGGGAGGGCATGATTTGCCAGAATGCAGAATGGGATTGCTCGAGGCGGGGAAGAAAGAAGGACTTTCTTTCTTCTTTCTTGACTTTTGGTAATGTAGTACTGAATCCTTCGCTGGCTAACTTCTTCCCGTTGTTTTCCTTGAGGCGGGAAGTAGTACTTAAAATAATTTTGTCGAACTTTATCCTATCCACTACGGTACTGAATCTTTTGAAGAGTTTCTGGGGAAGAAGTACCCCTGATGTGAGCATGAACGGTGGAATCCAGAGAACAAACAAAAACAAAGTTCGATTTTTCTGCAACAAATTCCCATGTAGAAAGGGTATGTGACGGAGGCACCAGGAAGAAAAATCTGGGTGTTTCCAGGAAGCCCCCTGCAGATCTGCCTGTCCGTCGTTTTGTAAGTGAAAAAATTCTGATCAGATGTGACAGTGCACTTTCAGACACTGTCTCATGATGTGTATTAAGTATCTATCACCGTTACCCAACCCACGCCGGCGGCAGCGCGGCCGCAGCTGCGCGGAAGGAAAATGTAAGAGTCCTATCTCCCTACTCCCGACCCGAGGTGATCACGGAAGGAGAAGAGACAAGACAAGATATGGCCTATGTAAGTCTTAGTCTCTACCGTACATTACCCCCCCACAATCCATGGCGGCGCGAGCAAAGCAAGCAAGGGATGGATTGGAAAACAATCACCAAAGGGGAAGGAGAAAACAAACCCCAAACCAAAAACACCCGAATGGGACACGGTAGTAACTTGCTGGTAATCATCGTAGTCATCATTCCGAAATGAGGAAGTATCCAGCAAAGCATTCGTGATCGATGTGTTGTACCAAACAATCGACCAAAGACCATAGAACGTATCTAGGACCAAAGAATACCAAGATACAATGAACCCAATGAGCCTGACAAGCCCAATGATTAAAGAACCAATCACTGAGAACTCAAGATTCACAATGTACCATGGTTTCCATAGACCTAAAACAAATCCGAAAACAAATAATCCTAAAGCATAATCATCATTCCAATCAATCATTCCAATAGGTACCCAGTCATTCCAATAATCATCGTAGGAATCATAATCGTAGGAAGAACAAATATCGAACATCACATGCCAGTGGATGTGGTAGGTGGTGTTCACCAAGACAGTTGACTCAGGGTCAGACTCCATGATGTGGATGTGACCCATGGAGGTATCATGTGGACTCGACTCCAATGACATACACGTGGAAGTTCTAGATTGACTCGACTCCACAAGGTGAGAAGTGGAAGTAACCGATTGACTTGACACGACAAGATGACACGTGGAAGTAAAAAGTGGACTCGACTCCAAAAGATGACACGTAGAGCTACCCACTGGACTCGACTCCAAAAGATGACACGTGGAGGATGGACATGTGGGAGTAACATAACAACTCAACCCCAACAGCAAATACGTCCGCAATATCCCAGTTCGCCATGAGTTCCAATAGTACCATCCATGTTCGAGAACGATACTGAGTTCTGCAGTCGAGCAAGAGCCAAGATTCCATCCAGCTCCAAGAGAGAGACTGAGCTCTGCAATCGATCGTGCCCATCCATAAAACTCTGCAGTCGATCGTGCCCGTCCATAAAACAAACCATCTCCGAGAGAGAAACTGAAATCGGCAGTGGAGTAGGATGCTCCAAAATAGTAATAGCATCCTCCACCCAGACGAAATTCACCAAGTACAGCAGTCGATCGTACCCCCCCATAATACCAACCATACTCGAGATAGAGACTGAGTTCTGCATTCAATCGTTCCCCCCCATAATACGAACCATACTCTAGTAGAGGGAGGCAGAAAACTGCAGTATAGCATGCAGCAGAAAATCCGGCACCAAGATAGGGACAGAGGTCTGCAGCTTTGTATGATTGACCATGAAACAGGATATGATCGACGAGCTGTGATGTTTGCAGCGACGGATGATCGAGTGACAATGCATGCAACAATGGACGATCGATCACAGATCCAAGTAATTTAACCCAGACACCAGTGGCTTGAAGAGGTAACCAATAGACCACGAGCACTCGAGACCAAGTTCCACACCAAGGAGCCATCACCAATTCCGTTTTGGACATAGACACGACCATTGCCATCGATGACTGTCAAGGCAACTCAAACAGCAAGCGGTGTTTAGTAGAACCGATTGGAGTGGGCTCAGATGGCAATATAACATCAGTGGATGGGACAGTGATATGAGAATCAGCAGTAGAAAAGGCGTGACAAAGTTCCATCGGCACAGTGTTCGAGTGATCCGATGGTTGATCAGCATGTAACAGAACCATCACCATGGCTGCAAATGTAACCGCAACATCAAAGCCATATCCAGAAGGATGAAAGTCCAAGTCAGGTGCATCCGAAGTTGTATCAATATGTCCAAAAACAATTCTGTCGCCATTGATATCATCAAACTTGCTGGCCTCCAATTGAATAACATGAATCGTGTGACCGTCATCTGCAGTGATATCACCATCGTTCGCATTAATAATGCCATCAAATGCAGACTCAAGAATAGTATCATCACCAATATCAAAAATAGTCTTGGAAGGAGGAGGCTCTGGTGGAGGCCGCGCCAAACCAATAGTAGATACCACTCCGAATAACGCAACCAAGACATTGGAGGCTCCCGAAAGAGGCATGAGACTCCAATTGCCGAACCGAGCATCCATCACTGATCCTTTTCCATACCCCGGTTCTATCAAAGAATACTCAGACACCAAATCGGTTGATGTGTCATCACCGTACAAGTGCTGAGAAGGCGACACAGTGTCGGTAGATGGTACTGTGATGTGGGGAACCAAAGATGGGATGGCAGGAGAATCGACAGCAGAAAAGGCATGGCACAAGTCCATCACAATGTTAGTGTGAGTAGACGGATGATCAGGAAAAAGACCCATTTCCATGTATAACTCATCGAGCGCAGTACTAATCGCAGTGAGTTCCATCCAAGTTGGGATGCCGGTGGTGCCAATGGTATTCGTAGAATCCAAATGATGAACCTCCAAATCAGACGAATCAATGGCCCCGACAAATTCAACAGTAGTAACATCGCCGGTGGGAGAAGAAGGAATAATGGAGCTCTCATCACTATCTCGTGAGTAGGTAGTGCCGTCAAATAAATCCTCATCAACAGCAAGGGCCATACCAGTATCCAGACAGGTACCAATAGGATGAACACCGTGAGAAGCATCATTGCCGTCCACCAAGGATGAGCCCGCAGTATCATTAATATCATCCACAGTAGGCAAGAAGGCATTAAGAATACCAATGTTGACGTCGATAGCAGCAACATGAGTTGGATCGCCATCGGAAACAGAAGTCGACAACCCAATGTCCACGTCGTTAGTGCCATCACCATCGAGAGAAGCACCAAAAACAACGTCACTACTGTTCTGCAATTGGTTCGCTCCACAATTCAAATCATCACCATCCGCAAAAATTTGAATACCATTCGCAGTAGGAACGAAATCGTACTCCACCACATTTTGAACGACACCGCCATCGACATCAATAGCATCAACAACACCAACATCGAAGTTGATAGCACCGATAGAGTCCACCGTAGGCTTGTATTCATCGTCCTCCAGAGTAGCCATGCCAATATTGACGTTAAGACAATCGATAGCATACGAATTCTCTAGGGTAGCAGTACCAATACCGACGTCATGACCCGGAATGAAATCGTCCGTGGGCTTGCATTCGACCTTCAGAGTAGCAACACCAAAATGGACGTCACCAGATGGGAGGGGCTGTTGGAATATCCTCCCGGGCCTTGGCATAGAACGAAGGCGATCAAACCGATCTTGTATGTCATTGGCCTGTGCACGTAGAATGTCGAGCGCTGCAAAAAGCTTGCAAAATGCATCCGGTGCCGTTTGGTGTGAAGTCCTGTGATGCGCAATTTGGTCCGACTGAGCTTGAATTATTGTGGCCTGTGCACGAAGTGCGTCCAGCTCAGCAAAAAGAGTGGTGAGAGTTGTGGGTGGGGAAGGATCGGCAGTAGCCAAGCAAGCAGTGTCACTCTCATTGGATCCATTAACAGTGTCATGATGCTCACGGCAATACGCATCCTCCATAAACTCCACTGTGGGAATGGCATCATCACTAACGTCAATAGCATTGTCAAAATCTGCTGGAGATGTGCATGCATTATCCACATGGTAATTGATAACGGCGTCCTCCAATGGAACAATACGACAAATGGCACCAACATCGACAATTTTATCACCATCAATAGGAGCATCGAAATCGTCGCCATCACTACCGGACTTCAATGAATTGAGATCATTATCGTATGGACCAAAAATATCATTCGCCGTAGGCATGCTTTCAACGTCCTCTAGAGCAACACTATCAATACCGAGAGCAGGAATGAGATCCACCGTAGACTTGTGTTCATCGACCACCAGGGAAGTGATACTAGTATTGACATCCACAGCATCAATACACTCCAACGAAGGTTCAGTCACCAGATTGAGAATGATATCACTATCAAGAGAATTACCAAAACCAACATCACTTCTACGCTCCAATTGGGTTACTCCACAATCCATATCGTCATCATCTGTAGCAATAACAGTACCAACCGCGGTAGGAGTGAAATGATTATCCTCCAGATGATGAACTACACCACCATCGACGGCATCAACAATTCCAATACCGATGTCGATAGCACCAATAAGCTCCAATGTAGGCGTGCATAAATCAATGTTCCCCTCTGCGTTGGTGCATATAGCATTATCATTCACATGAATCCTCGAATCAGTTACTCCAGCCAAAGGAACAACAGTAGAAGATGACACATGTACATGGGTGGAATAATGGGAAACGGCAGAAGGTGGGACCATGGAAGTGGAAGCATTGTTATTGACCAGGACGTCATGCATGTGCTCAAACTCGAGATCTCGTGCACACATACACTCAAACCAGAGAACAGATTCCTTGTCAAGTTCATGTAGCTGTGCCAAGAGTTCATCGAGTGATAGGTGAGATAGATCGGCATTGCAATTGGAGGAACAAACGGAGAGGGCATCCGTGCTATCAGTATCCGCCGGAGTAGCAGCATCAATACCGACGTCATTACCACAATTAACCATCAGATTGTCATCACTAATACTGATACTGACATTGACATCAACAGTATTGATACAATCCAGCACCGCAGGGGTGCATCGATACTCCTCCAGAGGAACTCCACCAATACCAACGTCGACATCACAAGTTGCCATAGGGACAGCACCAACAGCGACAACATTATCGACAGTAAACGTAGTATTCTTTGAAGACTGTAGACGATGTCTTGGTTTACGACGGGAGCGACGTGGGCGTGGACGCAAAGACATGACTATCTTGGCGTGGGTGGACGCGCCACAGCAAAGTGATTGACGGTGAAGGCGGCGTTGGGTAATACCATCTAAATGACAAAGGAGTAGGGTACGACGTTGCCACAGCTGAATGATAGTAGCTGCAAGTCGTCGTCGTGTTTGCGTTGCCAAATGCCGAGCCATAAGAGTGCGTCGCTGCCATAGTTGGATAGTAGTGGCAGCCGTCTTTCGCTGGAGGAATAGTGAAACACGCCAAGAACAGAAGGGTAGAAGACACATCCGAATCACAGCAGCCCAACATTCAGTTGAATGATACGCCGATTTAATTGTCTTTTTCTCAGAAGGCTCTAGGATGTTGTAGGTCGATGCAGCCATGGAGATGAGGTCGTTGAGGAGTGAGCGGATGCGATCGGACACGGCAGTGTCTCCTGAAGTGATCTTCGAACAACAATGTGTGTATGTTGTGGTGGTGAGTTCACCACGGATATGCATATCGATCACCGCACCAGCCAAGACCTGAATCATAATATGACGGATGCTCAGAAGGTTCAGAAGCATGAGCTTGTCGTGAAAACATGGATTGCGTGCCCAGGGTGTGCCAACTGTGATATCATTGTATTTCACCACTGCAGAGAAATATGCCCCACCAAGTCCTCCACCATGAATAGTCTCACATGCAAGGGCAAGGTAATTCCTATCGGGGTGAGATGTGATGGTAGAGAGAACCAACGCCCACGCATCATCGCGACTCGAAACAAAAGAAGATAATTGTGAAATGAGGTCGCAGTGGGTGGTTGGTATAGTGGTACGCCATTCCAAGTCCGATGAGGTTGCAGGTGGAAGAGTTGTAATCGGTGTATGTACATTGCGTCCCCCTCCAGTAGTAGTAGAAGTAGTAGGAGAATGAGGAGTCACCATCATGATTGTAGATACTCCAGAACCGGCAGTTAACGTAGGAGAAATATTATGGCCCACCCCACTACTCGTAGTATTAATAGTCGGAGTAGTAAGGGTAGGTGACATATCCCCCCCATTGGCAATAGAAGTAGTAGTGGTGATGTTTGTAGTAGTATCCCCCCTCGGAGTAGTCGTATAACCAATATTCCCCCCCATACTAATATGACTCCCCCTCGTAGTAGTGCAAACTGCAGGTGGTAAAGTGTAGGCGGCGCGTGTAGGAGGTGTTCGAAAGGTTGGTCGAGGCAATGGAAGTGGTTCTGGTGCTCTTGGAGGTGGTGGTGCTAGAGGTGGAGCTGTAGAGTAGGCCAGAGGCAGAGCCATGGGGTAGTAGAATGGCTGGGAAGGACCGGTGGAGGGATACTGGAAGTAGGGTGAGCCTGCTGATGACCCTCTCCGAAGAGAGATGGGAGCATTGGTGGGAGCAAGCATGTTGGAAGTGATCGTCGTCGGCATCTTCGTCGTCGTCATCGATCGAAGGTGTACCCAAAAAAAATATTGAATTTTGTACTAGTTCCAACGTAGAGGCTACGGGGGAACCACAACAAAAATCAATAATGCAGCGCCGATATCGATCAACCTCTAGAGGGATCGCGGAGGCTGCAAAGCGGAGCAAACGGCAACGAAGGCACCGTCTCCCCTCCGCTTGGATGATTGGGATAGCGAAGAAAAAATTAACGCGATCGAGCGTTAATGGGCATCATAACCTAAGAGTCCTATCTCCCTACTCCCGACCCGAGGTGATCACGGAAGGAGAAGAGACAAGACAAGATATGGCCTATGTAAGTCTTAGTCTCTACCGTACATTAAAATGCTGCTTCCACCATGATAATATGGCGTTGTTGTGCCGCTCGTATGCATGATTTTGAAACGCTATGCAAGTTACAATCTCTATTAAATTACATTCTATTGCGTATTATTGATACACAACCGACATGTTGTCCAAACACTGCCACCAAATGCCAAGCGACGGCTCAATATAATTAAATACAGTCTCTAGAATTTGAAGCAGTCGCACGCAATTACTATCGTCTACAACAACAGCAATAGTACCGCAGTGATTCAATACTGTACATGGAATCCATTGTTATGGGTCTGCCTTACATAGAGAATTGCATCTCCGAAGGTGATGACGAATGTGATCCAGGCCAAGTAGTTGTAGCAATATCAAAACTTGTTGAACCTGTCATTGTTAGCCAATGTAGATACATCAATGGTAGATTATTGCCATATCCAAGAGATTCTATTTCCGATAAAGAAGATAGAACTAAGGGACATATTTGATGAAACAATAGTGCATCATATCTTGGACCTTTACCCTGCTGGAAGCGCGGCACGCGTTAAGCGAGCTCGGATTATTTGAAAGATTGTAAACGGAGGATCAACTCTTGCATATGATGATCTTTGCCTCAATAACGAAGATAATCATGAAAATGACAATGAGATGAGTCTCAATAATGATGTGTCCAACAATGCTTGTTTGACAGCTGGTGATAGTTTGCGGTATTTGCCACCAACGGCTACAGTCAATCGAATATCGCCTGACATTTTCAGGGACATGCCCGAACCCAATGTGACTGAGATACATTCTCCTACATCGGTGGATGATTGTTGTGTTGGTCCAACAAGTTCTCTTCGAGACACGCGAAAGTGACAATGTATCGGAGCATCCAAAGCCCTAGCTCCGAAATTCATGAAAAACAGAGATTGTGATGATTGTTATGAGTGGAACCAGACTGGCATAAAGGTCTCTGCCAACACTGCCTACAATGATGCAAAGAATCTCCAATCAGCTTTATTCTCAACTTCACGCTCAAATCCGACAAGGGCCAATGATGCCATCACCAGCTTTCTTTGAGATGATAACAACAAGGCTGTCAAAGACAACGTTGTTGCAAGTCTTGATATTCGAGACAATATTTACCACCATATTGTCACTGGATTTAAGCACAGTATTGCACACCACACCAATTCAAAGGGAGGTACTCGCCCTGTTGCAGCAGAAACATTTGTGAAAAATCTGATTATTGCTTCCTGCTTCAATTTTATCAAGACTGGAATTGAGGTACCAATTACAGCACTGATGAAAGTCCTTGGTACAACCCACAACCAAATTGTTCACGCAATTAAAAAGGCAAAATCTCTCATCGATTGCTCTTCTGTGATCACAGCCATCGAGCGAAAACAGAGAAAGAAGGACAAGATCATTGACAAGATTGATCCATACCTCTATGACTTCTTTTGCGACACCGACATCTCTCGGCTTGATGCCAAGCAACATCTCTGTGTTATTGATGATCCAAAGTCTCCAGGTAATGAAATTCAAGTACACAAGCGAATTTGGTTAGTAGGCAATAAAGAGCAACTTTTCAATCGATTTCTCCAATCGGAGTACAACCAAGAATTGCAACATGCCCTTGGTAGAAACGCAAGAATGGGTAGGACACTGTTCCAATTAGTACGAGACAAGATTTGCACGTTCATCACTAATCCAAAGCCTGAATCATGTGTCGACCCACTCACATCTGGACTCGAGCACTGTATGCGAGCAATGCTAACAGTAATGATGGATAAACAAGCAAAATCCATGCTTGGTCAATATGTTGCTGGGCCAGGGGAGCTATCACCAGATGAATTCGAAGACATCCTACGGAGTGCAGGCTATGTTCGCCTTGTTGAGAGTTGCTGCTGCGAAAAGGTGGAGCAGCCTACCTTGTGCCATGTGAAGCGTAATAAAAAGAGGACTCCAAAACTGATTCCGTTCAAGTGTACTCACGGTGACAGTTGGAAAGGCGACAATAAATGTAATCTCTGTGGCGCAAAGCAGAGGTTACGCATGCTTGATCATTTGAAGCACAATCTACCAGAGGTACTGGAGGAGAGAGTGATTGATGTGTTTGTATGGAAAGATGTGGAACGTCAGGGAAAGAAGAAGAATGGTAAACAAAATATGCAGAAAGAACTCACCCAAGTTTCCATGTCAATTCCTGACCGCATCGACAACTTTATAATGAAGCTTGAAGAGTGCATTCCCCATCATGCTAACATCCGCTGGTTCAAACTGATGTTTGATATTCAGCTGAGTGAAATTGAAGACAGCGTGCTGCATATTTCAACAGACTTTGCCGCAACGATGAATCTCCGTGCCAGTGAAACGTTGAATTGCGCTACTGATGGGCATGCTGTCGTCTGTAACTTTGTATGTTTGCACCATCGTAGAGTCGTTCCGGTAAAAAGAAAAAATAAGGATTGCGATGAATTCATTGAGGAGGTCGCAATCCACATCGTTGATGTCCATCATGCAATGGCGGGGTCAAATTCCCCAGGCAAAAAGGCTGACCATGCAATGCACAACGCAACATTAGAGGCTATCATAGGATACTACAAGCCAATTTTCCTTGAGATTAATCCGGAGAAACCATTGAAGCATGTAATTGTTCATACGGACAATTGCCCATCACAATACAGATGCCGTCATACAATATTACATACCACAATGGCCGAGGATAGGACTGGCGTCAAAATTCAAAATCTCCCACTTCTACGCTGTGTTGTCCAACTTCAAGGGAGTACACGATGCTGTTGGGAAAGATGTTACATCGTTCGTGGCAAACCTTGAATTATGCAAAGCAAATTCATCAACAACAGAGGGAATAGTCAGATCACCAACAGCATGTAGTGCATTTGAAAATTGTATATTCCATGGATTGGATCAACCGCAGCAATCTCCACATTGGAAGGAATTTGAATCGAGCAGAGATGAGCGAATAATGGGCAAGGGAACATTTGGAATGGACTCACGTCAAATGTGGTATGTTGTGGAAACAGTTGAAGAGCAACAAAGAATGTCAGCTATGTACCCTGGTCATATCATTCTTTGTGATCGTAGCAACATAATCGATACTCACAACAAGAGTACTGCATTTGATGGCACTGTAAATCTCCACNGTCAGCTATGTACCCTGGTCATATCATTCTTTGTGATCGTAGCAACATAATCGATACTCACAACAAGAGTACTGCATTTGATGGCACTGTAAATCTCCACCAAGTCAACACTGTCGGTAAAGCGGATACTCACAACAAGAGTACTGCATTTGATGGCACTGTAAATCTCCACCAAGTCAACACTGTCAGTAAAGCGGATGCTTCAGGGAAGTATTTCACGTACAATGTAAATTTGCTTGATCGGCACTGTGTTTGCAGCCATTGCCGGCTTGATCCCAAATCCAAGGAATGCCCATTTACTGCATACAAGCATGAAAGGACAGAGCAAATTCAATCCAATATCCTTGTGCCAAGGCCCGATGCATGATTGTAATTTTATTCCCTGTTAACTTTCCATCATTTGAACTGTATTATGAATAGTAGAAGGATGTGCGATGATCATGTTGAGTGTTGAGCGTTCAGAATTAAAACGAATTTAATGTCGACAGACTTGAAGGTTACAGTCGTACAGTTGAAGGTTACAGTCGTACCTTCATTCAATTGATTGTGCTTGAGTGGTATTCCCATAGCTTCCACCCCGACATGTAAGTAGAAAGCACATCCCACGGGGGATGACCGGCCGTAGCAGGTTTTGATCTTATGTCCTCCACCCGATGACAGTTGCGGTTCGTCTACATTTGCTTGCTTATCTTGATCATCCGCCTCGCGCCTCTCCTCCTAATTTTCAACAGCAATAATATCAAGTCATAAGCCTCTTCGTAAACATTGTCACTCAGAGCGGAGGGCTGGCAACAATGACGGTGACAGACGACTGACGACTGTCCAAAGCGACGGTAACAGCAGCAACGATTATATCAATGCCACTCTCTTGCTCGTTTCTTTCCCTCTTCTCTCTCTCTATTTTATCTCCTCAAAAATAATTTTATTCCTACGATGAGTGATGTTCAACGGATGGTGTGGCTTAAACCGCCAGTAGCCGCAGATACATAGCCTCGTGATATTGAGCTTGTTCTGTGGTGGCGGGTGGTGCATCAGACCGACTGACTTGTTGAGCGTGACCAATGTGAATGAACAATGAGTTATCAGTGTTTTCGAATGCACATCATAGGCTTGGAGTTGGGTTACGTTAGTGGGAAGATGACCATGCATGCTGCTGGTGTGGTGCGTGTGCTGTTCGATGATGTTAAGTAATATTGTGTTTGTGGAGAAGGGGACTATCTTACCATCGATTCAAACTGTCACAGAGAAATTTTAAAACAGAAGGTGATGGATAGGCAGATTGCGCGTCCTCCCCATTGAGCCCATTGAGCAGACTGCGGGGAGCTTCCAGGAAAAGAGGGATAGATTTGGACCTTTCCCTCTCATTTTACAGAAATTCATTGCAGCAAAGAAATCAATGATCAATTTACGATTTTTGAAGTCAGTCCTTTGTAAAAAACACATAAGGACTAAAATGTCCAGGGGTCAAAAAGGGTCAAATACAGAAGGAAAAAGGGTCAAACAAGATGTTAAATGAGAGTCAACGATCTTGTCCAACTTTTTGCCTGGTTCCCAAGACTATTTTGACATCAACTTTGGATAGTTGATCATAATGTTAAAGCTTCAAATCTCATAGAGTGCCGACAATGGGAGGCGCTGAGGAAGTTAAGCTCATTCCAAAACAACAGTGGAACTCCTATGTCAATCTGGGTGATGACATCCACCGCTTGGGTGGAAACAAGTGATGGCTCTCTATGTGGCAAGCGTAGTAACCAGTACTGACTACGCTATCATGACGTCATGATAGCGTAGTCGGTTACTACACTTATCAGCAAAATCGTATCCTTGGGTCGAGTAACTCCCCCGCCTACGTTTGTGGCGTACAGGTCTGGCAACCCCTAGTCTGCCTTGCGTGCGAGTGTATGCCGTGCATCCGTGGCGTGGCATGCGTCAAGCATCAGCATGACGTTTGGCGAGTAGACGGTGATAGCGTGTGGTCGTGGCTGGGATTCGAACCAGAGGAGACAAGTTTGCTGATAAGCAAAGAAGCGATATTTTCTTAATGTCAGAAAATGATGATGCAATTCAGGTGTGTCACAACAAAACTATTTACGTATGTAGAACAAGTTCTGATTACTTAAGAACTGTTGTCAAATAGAGACAAAATGACATGACAACTGTCTTGTTTAAGGCTAGGTTGCCTTGGGTGCTGAGGAATCAATGTGCACCAGGCACCAGCAGAATGCAGAACATCTTTATTAAGATTAAATGTGCCTGCTAAAAGGGATTAAATATAATTCCTTTTATATCTTGCACTGTGCCTAGCTTCCTTCCAGCTGGCACTTGTCTGCGCATAACAGTTGGCTCATGTCAGGTACTAACGATAGCAACAAACCAACAAACCCTTTTTCAAACTATTACACTGATCCGGATATTCCTTTTTTGGGTGGGCATGTACTATTTGTTACAAACCTACCAGCAGTAATCATCCGTCCATATTATGGTATAGAACAAATAATTATTCTTGGCAAAAATTTGCACAAGAATAAGGATGAAAATACAAATGCCCTATTTCCATGTTATGCCCATTGTGTTTTGATTTGTGGGAACTGAAAACTTGCAAAAAGGAAAAAAGTATTGAAAAAGCAGGCTGCTGCTGTGGATTTGAGGTACAATTGAAGTTCCATGCCTCGGATTTTGGCAACACTGGAGAGCCCAATTATTTGCAAGTTTACAAGTTCCATCTCCCTTTGACATCCAAACACCTACTACTTGACTCTCATGAAACATATGGAGCAAAGCTGCAAGCAAGGTCATTACAAGAACAAGGACATGCTGTCACCTGTCACCAACAAAAACAAAGTTTATCAAAATATGTGGTAAAAATAGGCTCAATATTACCGCATTGTGCAGTATATGCTGTCGGATCATTTCAATGGAGTGCAATTAGTACATCATGACCTAGTTTATTGTGTTATGGTGAGAGAAGGTGGTATCAGTGAGTGGTGAGTGGGGCAATAATTCTCATGATGAGTTCTTCATGGTGATATTCTACTTATGCAATGGGGATTGAGCTTCAAAAACAAAATGAGAAATTATTTGGTATTGGTGGTAAATTTCTGGCCAGAACATGCCATACAATCGAATGGTGCTCTACCATTCATACTGTGTTGGTTGGAACAGACACTGTTTGGAGGTTTTGAATGCAAGGGATCGATGAAAGGAAGACAAGAACGAGAGATAGGGTAAAGTATTATATTGTGGTATTGGCAAGTAAATATTATTGTGTGTTGAGCATTAATAGTCCCAACTCCTACTACTACCGAGATGAACGGAAGTAGAAGAGACAAGACAATGGTAATCTTATAGTAGGTATTAGTCTCTGCCATACGTTACCCCCCCACAATTCATAGGACGCGAGCCTTATGAATTGGAGACGACATCAAAGGGTAGGTAAGGCTGAAAAAAAAACAGAAAAGAAGTTGACGGACTAAACATGTGTTGAGGTCGTGTTGAGAGTCCATCGATCACAAAACTAAGTGTATTGTGGGGGACAAAAGGGGTTGTGTACAATTCGTGACCATACAGATGCTAACCAGACTAAAGCTTGATCCAGAGTCTGGGAATGGTCATTCCGGCTTGATGGGCGCGGGGAACTAGACTTGGTGAGTAGTGCGGTGGGACATGTCCAAGGGCATAATCGGTGTGTCTGTAGAAGAGGGCAGGTGAAAGGTTTTTCATGAAAAGATCAGCCAAATTGATCGAGGTGTGGATTCGCTTGAGTATCAGCAGATCTCGTTCTACCCATTCGCAGATGACCTGATATTTGATGTCCATGTGACGTGTTTGAGGTGTTGGTTTCTGTGCCATAGCCATTGCAGTGCATGTGTCATTATCTTCGTATAAGACCAATGCCGCATGTTACGGGACTCCTAAGTCCCAAAGAACACTTTGCACATACAGGAGGATCTTCCCAAAGTCAGAGGCACCCATGAACTCGGCTTCAGTGAATGATTGAGCAATAGTCGGTTGAAGTTTTGTTTTGTATGCAATGGTGCCTCCAGCAAGGCGTAGACAGACACCAGTTAACGACCGACGTGTGCGTGGACAAGTTGCCCAGTCCAAGTCAACATAACCATGAATGTCTGTTGGAGCATGTGTATGGCGATCACTCATCAGAAGAAGATCGACTGGCGAACTGGCCACAGTAGGAGTTGGTGCTGCTGGTAGGTTGGGGTTAGGCTGTTGTCGCCAAAAGTAGATGCCATCGTGCCGAGTCACATAGAGGTGCTTCAAGATGTGCTTGAGTGCGTGGTAGTGTATTTCATGAGGAGCAATTGTTGCCTGGGCACACTTGACCACGGCGTAGGATATATCCGGTTGACATGTGACAAGCGCATAAATAAGTTCACCGAGAGCATTTTGATATTTAAGTCCCATACTGTTGCTGAGTTTATCTTGAGCAGCTGTAGACGAATCACCGGTAGCATTGAGGAAGGACTTGAGAAATGACTCTGAATGTGGTAACGGTGTCGGTTGGTGCGACATGTGGTGATTGTTCATCCATCGATCCAAATACTTGTCACAGATACGCTCGATATATGTGGAACACGAGATCTTGACGTAGTGTTGTGTTTGAGAGATGTCAAGGCCATTGAAGAGGGTGATCAGATCAAAAATGTGTGAAGTAACAGATTCCGAAGCGGTCGCAACAGCAAAATCGTCAACCTGCCGGAGGAGGAGGACCCGATGTCCGTTGGCAAAACCGGAGTAGAGACAGGGCTCGTGGGTGGTAGGTGTAAGTCCAATATTGCGGAGGATTTTATCCGCATGTTTCTCCCACAGTCTCTGTGCCTCGGGATGCCCCTGCATTGCCGCAAAGATAGGGATGACATGGCGATCCGGTATTGGAGCCCGTCCTTTGTGGATGGTCCACCATGCATGGAAAGCTGAATCGGGTCGGATATAAAATCCTTGTTTTGGTGGTGGTGCTTCAGCAAAAGCATTGGAGACGTCTGCGCCATACATGACGAGGTTTTCTGCCGCCGCAAGAGCGTAGAAGATCCGTGCACATGTTTGGTCCGGACTATTGGCATATGTATATTCTAGGACCCGCACCTGTCCACCGCAAGTGGAACCATCACATGTGCAGCGGACTTTCTTGCATCCATCAACCTCTTTTATAGCATACGTCCACACTAAGTTAAACACCGCATAATTATTGTGCACAAGGACCGGTGCACCAAACATACCCTGAAGCTCGTATTGGTCGAGCTGGAGGAACTCTGATTGTTGCCACTCAAGCCAATCAGACTGCTTGATTAGGAATCCCCGTGTAAGTTTGTTGGCTTTTGTAAGGTAATGTAGGACTCCACCATCCCAACTTTGTCGGACCATATTGGCTAGGGTGGTGTTGGAGTGCTGACCAGTGTTAGAAGGGATTCGAAAGAAGTGTCGTGGATTGAGCTGGTTGAGGGATACCTGTGGAACACCCTTGTTGGTGAGGCCATCACAAAGTTCTGACGCACTAACCAGGAAACGACATGAGCCCCGGGTGGCCTGTGGGAGGGCAGAGATACGTTGTGATACCTCGTTGATGGATGAAACAGGGTGGTTGTTGATAGACACAAGGCATGTATTCCGTAGTCCTATCTTCCATCTGGGTATTTTTGCACATGGTGTACCCTTGACAATGTCACGGATGAAGACCTGACCATCTTGTTCGTCTAAGACCAAGCCAGCAGTAGGATGAACGGTAGACGCCGAGCCCATGTAGTCAAAGGTTTCCTCCAAAGCATAACCGTAGTGGTGTGCAGAGCAGTAAATTTGTTCGATGTCTTGGCGTGTGATGTCGTAGTGGTCCACGGCTGATGCATCAGGGTTGGGTGCTGTTGTTGTAAAGACGCGTACATCAGTGAATGAGGATGAATGAGTGGATGAGGTAGAAGAAGCAACACTGGATGAGTCATTATTGTGTGGGATAATGTGGGCTGGTGCATTCTGAGGAACTAAGGTTGGAGTTGTGATGGGTATGATGGCACTGGCTGGGTCATTGATGGCTCTGGCAATGTCGTTGGCTGGAGTCGGTGGGGTGATAAATGGAAAACTTGTCCTAGATTTGTCCTTGTCTGGATCCGTCCTGGATTTGTCCTTGTCCTGGATTTAGGACAGGTTTTCCGTCCTGGATCCAGGACAAGGACAAATTCAGGACGTCCTGGATCCAGGACGTCCTGGATCCAGGACGACTTTTCCAGGCAAAATCGTTTAAATTAGGGCAGGACGGAGGGAGTGTTGTTGGTGAACACCAGACCTTCTCATCCTGAGAAAGGCGTGCGTCGGAGGCGCAGCCTTTAGGATAGCATGCGTTGTGCATCACTCTACAGGGTGATGCTCTTTAGTTGTAGTCCTAATCTCACTCTAATGAGTCTATGAATGATAAGTGTATCTGTATTAGTTTAATTGATCGTACCCTCCTCTTTAGGCTCGAACTGACGTAAAACGAACGAAATAAACAAAAATCAAACAAAAAAATCAAAAATCGAACAAACAACTAAATTTAGAATCATTACTTCTTGCGTGCCTTTTTCGACTTCAGCTTGTCCACTTCTGCTGCCTTGTCCACTTCCGCCTTTTCCACTTGCGCTTTGTATGCATAGTAGGCCGGATTAACGGGGGTAATCTCGACGTCGTCACGAACTGGCATTTTGCTGGTCTCGCTTTCGCCCGATTTGCTCTCCTCATCTGACGAAGGCGGAGGCGAAGGGAGAACGAAATAGCCAAAGGTATGTTTGTCGTTGTCGTTGATGTTCACGCATTCAAACTCATCAAACGCGTCCTCAATGGTTCGCTCCATTGATTTCAAAATAATGAAATGAAAAAAGAACAAAACAATGACGACTCGCATTTTAAAAACGCGTCGTCAAAAAGTCGAGTCGCAAAAAAAACGGTTCTTTTATTTTTTGATTATTTTAAGGCGGCCAACTTGTCCTGGATCCAGGACGACCTGTCCTAGATCCAGGACAAGGACAAAAAAAGGACAAAATGGCCATTTTCCATCATCACCGCCAGTTAATAGCAAGTCCCGACCATCCAGAAGAAATAAGTGTGATTGGTGAGGGGTGTGTGAAGTGTGAAGCTTGACGCTTGACTCATTAATGTTAAAATGAATGCATGAAGAATAATGGAGGCCGCAATCCGCGACGGCAACGGAGCGCGCGGACTGGATCGGAGCGGATATCCCAAGTTGTTCCCGCCAAAAATAATTGCACCTCAAACCTCAAACCTCAAACTACCATACTGTACATTTGGTATGTACTGACAACCTGCTCTCTGGGAACCCGAAATTCGGTAAAACTTCCCATATCAAAGTTGTTCGTTGGATCAAGGAGAGAAGATGTCCCGCTGGGAGCATCGCCTAATTCCGGATATTGGCCGAGATATGGCCATTCAAAGTTAAGCAAATTACTTAAGGGGGAAATGCAATTTAACATTTCTCGTAAAATTATTTAAAAAATTAAAAAATCTAGTGACATCACTTTCCGCTCCTCTCCAATTGGGGGCGGATTTATCTGAAGATTGACCGATACAAATATATTTTTTTTTGCCCAGTCCTGTAGCCTACACATTGAGGTACGGGACTGGGCAAAAAAATCTGAAATCGGCCCAGCCAGTCCTGAGATAAATCTGCCCCCAATTGCGGAGTTGTCAGTACATACCAAATGTACAGTACCTCGAACTCAAATCTCAAATCTCTCGAAATTAAATATCGTCATCGTCACTTCTGAGACGACGCGACGAGGCATGCCGGGCACGGAGACTCGGTGATGATTGGTTACCAGGAGGCAGATGTGGAATATCACGATGCGCGTGAAATCAATGTATTGCGTCGGCTCTTGGCCAACGATCCGGCCATTGCTGCATTAGACTTACAGTTTGAACCTACTACAGAGGAGAAAGAGGGCGACAACGAGGAAATGATGGTTGGTGAGGATGATTGGGGAACAGTAACCGGCATTGCTATCGCACGAAGCTCGCACTTGCGAAAGTTGATTGTCAGCACTGAATACACCCAAACCCTCCTTGTTTCAAATAGTTTCCTGAAGCTGGTGGCTGCGAATCGATCAATTGAAGATTTACGATTGGATTGTATTTTCCTGAAATTCAAAACGGATAGTTCTTCAATCATCGCTCCTTTCTTTGAGCACAACCACAACCTTCGCAGTGTCCGATTGTTCGGGTCTTACTTTTCAAAAAGACTTCCCTCCCTTCCAATGCTACTACAATACAAAACAATACGTTTAGAGAGAATCGATTTGTCAATTTGTGATCTAAGTGATGAATATGCGGCAAGTATCGTTGATGCATTGTCTGCCATACCAGGATTGTGCCATCTTTTGGATCTGTTCCTTTCATACAACAAAATTGAAAGTACTGGATGTAATGCACTTAGCAGTTTGTTGAAGAACCCTGCTTGCAGAATGCAACGTATGGATCTTGCCAAAAATAATATTGACGATAAAAGCATGGGGATCCTCGTCAGTGGCTTGATGGAAAACCGTTCACTCAAGGTATTAGATCTCAAAAAACTCAAGCTCATTACTCCGAATGGTTGGCGAACCTTCTCACCATGCTTGTCGATTCCTAGTTGTTCCGTAGAAACGATCGACTTGAGTGATAACAATATTGGCGATGACGGAGCCATCGCCCTGGGAGATGCAATGACCGTCAACAAATCGTTGACAAGTCTTGATTTGTCATCCTGCGCTTCAATCACATCAGCCGGATGGGGTGGATTATTCAGTGGTGTGGACTCCACGGCGATTGAAGTGGTCAAGCTGTGCAAAACCAATGTCACTGATGAGGGGGCACTTTCAATTGTATCCGCTTTGGCGCAAAATAGGTGTTTCAAGTCTTTACACCTGAGCGACCGGTCCATAACATCAGCTGGGTGGATTAAATGCTTTCATTCACTGAGCGATTCAGAAATTACCTGGGAGAGTCTTCATCTCTGTGATAACAACATCGATGATGAAGGAGCAGTCATGTTGATGGGATTGTTAGCGGCAAACGTATCCATTGAGCACGTTGACCTGGGAAAATCCGATCTCATTACATCGGACGGTTGGATTCAGTGCTTCCAATTAATGTCAGATTTGAAAGTGAGTTTGGATGCTCTTCATCTCGATGCAAATGAAATCGACAGTGAAGGGGCTGATGCGTTGGTCGAATGGCTAACCGAGAATGACTCAGTGTCTACGCTATCAATTCAGGGGCACAGGGATTCCATATCCTTGAAGCGATGGTTGGCTTTCGCTCGTCTCTTACATCCCACTTCTTCATCGAAATTGAATGTTCTGCGTTTAGGAGCAGGGAATTATGGATCATCGAATAACGACGACTATATGATAGCTTTTGCTGAAGCACTTGCAGGAAACACCACTTTGGAGATATTGGAATTGTTCGACTGTTGCACAGATGACGACGATTACGACGATGATGCCTACTTCTTCCTTGACCTCTATAACCCCAAAATTTCAAAGCGAGGGTGGGATGCTTTTGCCAATGCGTTGTGTGATAGCTCGAGCATTACCAGTATATGCACTTCAAACCATACTCTGCACGAAGTATGGGAATTCCATTGGGAAAGCGGTGAAGTTGTACCATCCGAAATAAACGCATTGTTGAGCATAAATGGCAAGAAGAACAAGGCGGAAGTGGTCCGTACCAAGATCATCACTCACTATTTTTCGGAAGCTGACAACATAGATCGCACCTTCATGGATTTCGCAACTTCGATAATGCCCGATGCCATCGGATGGATTGGCCGGGACTACCTTGGATATTCGACAATGTACCGTCTTCTACAAAGCATGCCATGGTTGCTCGAATCCAATAGCATCATCCCCGAGGCGACTGTTGCACTGGAACCACCCACGAAGCTTCGCAAAGTTGAATGAACCTTTTTTTCGGATGAACTCGACCGCGTCACTTGACTGGATTGTATCAACGTCCTAGACATTATGTCACGAACATCAAAGGACAAGCTTCATTGTCCCGCTTCCTTTCTAGATCAACAAATAATATCTGCGTCATAACACGCCACCCCGTCTTTTTTTTCAGTCTTAGACCAGTCTACGAGGTCACTCACAATTATATTCATATGTCCACGCTATAACTCATGAACTAATGTGTAGTGAAATTGTTTTACTATGCGAAGCTTTCGCGGCGACTCGAGTGCTTCAATTCCACCATCATCATCCGGCTTCGTTCGACGTTCGAGAAGCGATCTCTGCCGATCCATTCGATTACACTGGGGAAAACTGTCATTGTCTAATTTCTACTGACTCATCATCTTGGAATGTCATATTGAAATCTTGTCATCACCGAATCAGTTCAAATTCAACATTGATGACACGCTTCGGCAAAGGTCAAACATAACTGAATACCCAAGCCGATCCCTACCGATCCATTCAACAGCATCGGGCAAGATTGTCGTCGGCATGGATCCAAACACGCGGCCAATATTTTTGACATCAGAGAAAAAATACAAGAGGAGCTTCCGACGAATAACTTCAGTCTTATCAGTAATCTCATTCAACTGAAGCAACGAATCGAGTTCACTAGGATAATTCAAGTCGTCACCAAACCAAGTGAATGCAAAGTCAAGTAAGGTGTGGTTTGATTGGCACACACTATCAACACTTGATACGTCACATAAGACTTTTACCAAATCATCCAGCGAGTGTAGCCTATTATCAATAGCACCAAAATCCAAAAGTCTCAAAGAGGTATTACCTTGTAGGGCGGCAATGAATTCAGTAATAACATCATCATCGATGTATTGAGATTCAATGGTATCATTCATATCATCCCCTAGTCGCATCTCCTGTAGTGTGGAGGTTGAGCCGGGATGCAAAACAGTAGCGAATGCACTCCATCCGTAACCTGTAACGGAGGAGTTACCCCAAACCTTCAAAGACGTAATCGTGCTCATATGCATGGATACCAGAACAACCAACGCAAGGGCTACTTCATCGTCCATTTCATTGCAGCCGAAATTTACCTCCTCTAAAGCGGATCGGGAATCCGCCAATTCCTCAAAGCACGCAACCCATCCAGTGGAAGTGATCTCATGGGCAAAGATCAAAATCAATTTTTTCAAGGATGTATTATTTGCCAAAGCTGAAAAAATGTCGATTGCAACTTCATCGTCAATGTTGCAATCATCCAGATTCAATTCCAACAATGTACAAGTAGGATCACTCAATCCGCTGAAAAGTGAACGCCATCCCGCTGGTGTGATATTGTGATTGTACCCAAAGTCAAGATATTTCACCGTACTGTTCACAACCATAGAATTACCCAAGCTGGTTGCATCGTCTGTTCCAACGATTCTCTCAAGGATTATCTTTTCCAGTGAGCAATGCGGACTAGACAAGTATGTTGAGAAGGTGTTCCAGCCGGCAGATGTAAGCAATCGTTGTCCCCCGATACTCAAGGATTTTACAGTGCCGTCATTCTCAGTCAATCCACTGATAAGGATGATCATGCACTCATCATCAAGAAAATTGTCTGAAATGTCAAGTGATATGATTCTACACTCGGAATTCTTGAGCAGCGCGCCAAGTGCTGCTGATCCCTTATTTCTAATCTCGTTGTTCCCCAAATAAAGGTCCAATAAATTGTTCAGCCCTGGCATTCTATTCAATTCAGTGATGAAATTTGCCATAACCGTATCAGTAATGTTATTGTTGTACAGATCAATTTGCACAATTTGCTTCGGCTTCAAGCTCAACGTCGTCGAAAGGAGGGTGGGGATAGTAATCCAATTTTTGATTCTAATGCAGCGAAGATTGGAGTTGTTCTCAAAGAACGGGGCGAGGAGTGCAAAATGATCCAGATAAGAGGGAACTACCCCCCGTTGCATCGTCACTTGTTCCAATGACCGATTGTCGGCAAGACAGCGGAAAAACAACTGCAATCCACTTTCACTACCGCCATAGATAGTCAGATCACGTAAATAATCACTTTTGCTGATGGCGCGCCCAATAATTTCCATTTGAATGGCGTTCATGTTGTCTTCGTCTAAATTTACGTACAATCCCGCAATGTCGGGGTCATTTTTCGAGAGTTGCTGCAGAGTTTCGTCATCGTTTGCATTGTGGCTCTTGACTTTTGGCTGACGGTAGCCAGCAATAACTCGAATGCTGTAATCTTCTTCGTTCATTCTTGTCGACGGATACTACCACTCCACTTTATTATGAAGACTTGTTTATTTCTGCTGTCTGCAATCCCAGCGGGGCTTCAAATAATAATAATATATATTATTGTCGGTGGTGTCTGGTGTCCCCACTTCTGATTCTGAGATGGGGCCCTATTAAATCTTCGCTATGGTACCGCTGAGAGTGTAATAACCATCAGACTCTTTCCATGGAATCGTCGCCGTCCCGGTTATCGACCAACCAGCAGCCACGCACCATTGTCATTGCCATCAGTATTACTGCTCATTGATGATACTATGCCAGACTGTGCCCCATGACCTCATGACTCATGACTCATGACATGACCCATGATTCGACGTGTGAAGAAGAGATATTAGAGTTAGAGTAGGACCCATGACATGAGTGGACCGGCTGAGGCCGTACCGTAGTAGGATTGGGGG
>JALLAX010000022.1:0-25228 GCA_036939555.1 Discostella stelligeroides
TGGGCGGAGATACATATCATACTCGGTGTGGAACCCATACGGGCCCTCCATGACAAAGGATCCACCTGTTTGTTCAACAACAGAAAGAGACTTGGCGCCATTGGTGTTATTAATAGAAGGAATGAGTCTTATAAAAACAGGAAGCAATGACTGCCCAGTTCGAATAAAACGTTCGTCTTGAGTGTTACCTCCATCCAAGTCCACAAGAATCTTGATCATTAGATTCTTCTCTGTCACATGCAACTGTGTTACATTTTGATTGTAGGTGACACGCACTTCTTGGGGAGACATTCCGGTGGTAGCAGTGAAATTTATGATAGCAGTATTTGCACCATTCACGAGAACCCATCTATTTCTGTCCAGGGAAGCGGGGGCTATAATGTTAACCACGACGTCTTGATTAGGTGGCGTGGTTGGATAAACGAAGAAGCTGAATGAGCCCTCTCCGTCCTCTGTCATAAGGTGAACACCCCCCTGGTCTACGATGCTCACGTATCCAAAATTACCATCGTTATCTAACACATCACACTCAACACCTCTGACTTTTAAGTCCATGTAATCCAGATCGCGAGACACTACACTATGCTCCAAGATCCCTCGGTGGCCTCTGAGATTTTTCGATGTGACAGGTCCGACTCTATCTTCTGGAGTGAGTACAAAAGTATCAGATCCAAGTGACCCATACAGAGACAAAAGGATTGAAGGATTTGTTGAAAGCACGAAAAACTCATCGTCGCCATCATTCCCCACCACATCCATGACATTTATGTTGGTAAAAGTCACAATTAAACCACCGCCAAAGATTTTCTGATCCTCAATAACGTACTTATCTCCAAATTCCGTACCAATTATTGTTAAGCGGTCTGTTCCAGTTCCCCCGTCAATATTCACAAGACTGTTGACGAGGTAATCAGGATCGGCTGGTACCTCAACAATTACACTGCTATCGCCACAGATGAAATTATCTCCACGAGCTTCGAGGGGAACTGAACTACAAGTTTTTATATCAACATTAAATGTTTCCTCACTAAGTGTACCATCCGCAAGAATTTCTGGTGCAGCGAATGATCGAACAGAAAAGCTGTCATTGCCGCTGTCGCCATTGAGATCCAACACACACTTGTTTCGAAGTACGTCAAAAGTATCGTTGCCGTAGCCGCCATAGATTGATACAGGATGACTGCAGCCATCGCTCAGGAACCCTTTTGTAGTAAGAGTGTAGTTAATTGGATCATTGATGGATACTCCATAAGTTTCGTTTCTCTCAGAGTTGAACATCTGCCCTATTTCAAAGGAATCTACTCGAGGAACAGAGAGAAACTTTTCAGTCTCTCTCGTGACAAGAAACACAGCCCTCTATCAAAAACTCATTCAATGAAAACTCACCATTTTCAGGACCTCCAAACACATCCTGACCAGAAAGTGATGACACAAAAGATCAGCGCACTTCATGAAATGTAGATAGCAAAGCATAAGTTAGCCCTAAATCTCACCATTGTCCCAATCGTATCGTCAAAGTGAACTTCATTGTTGCCACTGTTCAGATAGAGGACCAAAGAAGTGATACTCTGAGTGACTTTGTCTGTATTTACTCTTTCAAGCCATGAATTATTGCTAACAGGGTCTTGACTGAAATATGCAGAAAGGCATGAGAAATTGGGTGGTTGTAAGGTAACGAGCAACGAGGTTATACGCACATGATGTTGGCCAAGAACGTGTCTCTACTCAAAATTTTGCAAGCAATATTGGTGCAATGGAGGGTCACATAGTTGGGCCCATCATTATCTCCGAGTAAGGTCACATTTGAATTGCCAGTAGAGACGAAATACATCACGACATTGTCCTCGCCAGCTCCGCCATTCCAGCTCAAAGATGTTCCGTCAATAGAATTTCGCCCAAAAGGCGGGTCAAAGAATTCACCAACACGCCCATCCAGATGAAGTGTGTCATTTCCACGACCACCTAAAACTGTAGCGTTTGTACCAAAACCAAGTCCAAAAATTTGAATGAGGTCGTTGCCATCCCCAGCATTTATATTGACAGAATGAGTGTAAGTGGTAAAATTTCCTGTATATGCTGAAATGGCGTGATTCCCATCGTCAAGATTAACTTCAACATGATCATTTCCATTGCCAAGACACTTGATATTCAGGTCCCCACCCCAACCAATCCTACTGACAGACACGGCATTATTACCGCCTCCACTAGTTTCAACAAAAGCATTGCCGCCTATATTCAATAAATCAATCACTTGAGTCCCAGCTCCGCATGAGATTGTGACATCTCCCTGCCATTGGCGCGAAATGCCGTTCACATCAGTCCAATTGCCTGGTGAGGTTTTGTGAACATCGATGCAGTGAAGTGCTGGGCCCAGATTCAGGTCAACATTTCCTTTGGTGTTGATAATGGATATAGTTTCATTTCGCACACTGTTGTTTGAGCCTTCTGTTATGATATAAATGGCGCCGATGGAGTCGGAGACATCAATATCGTAGTCGCCACTCCCCAGATCAATGAAAACCCCCCCTCTTCCGTTGCTAACTTTTATGTTGTTGTTGCAGTCACCATCGCTAATGATATTCAATGGTCCACTTGTCGATGTCGAATAAATATTGTTGGATCCATTATTATTATAATGGATTGTAAGATCAAAGCCAGGAACAGTCGAGGTTACGTTCAAATCAACAACTTGTCCCAATTTCAGGTTCATAATTTCAGCATTCTTGTAGTAGAAGGTCCTATTCTCGTTTATTCCAGATTGAATGCCCAAGATTGCATTGGCATTAACTACTTGGTTCTTTCTTTTACTGCTTCCATCGTGAACAACAATCTCATCACTAAAGCCGTCGCCGCCATCAACAATTATGTCTGCGTGAATTAGATTCTCGTAAGGTTGATTTTCTGTTCCTATCATTATCGTATCATCTCCGCCATAGGTGTTTATATCAACAGACTTGACAGTAGTCGCTAGCTGTTTGACATGAATCTCATCATGGCAGTCATTACGTCCTTCAATCACAATATCATTGTACACCATACTATTGAACTGGACCCTCAATGTACCGCCAATAAAGACCCTGCCACGCGGCTCGCTTCCGCCCACAAGATCTATTGCAACAGAGTTCTCCACACAGGATGGACTAGCACCTACCAAAAGATTGACGCGTAGTATTGAATCTATTTCGCCACCGTTAGCCAGTACCATACAGTTTGGTCCAAGCTGACTACCCATGATCGTTAATGATGTGTCACCATGAAGCGCCCATTCAGCGTTACATTCCCTACCTACACTGGTGTCAAGAAAATCCTGCGAGGGAGCTGGCAAGTGTATTGTACCTCTTGTTAGAGTTCCCGATCTAAATTTTACTGGTCCTTCAGATGTGTAAAGTTCGTCGCCACCAATCCTCAACTCGCCGCCATAAATTTGGCATTGTTCATACCTCAATTTAAGGGTTGATTGCGTAGAACAGTCGATCTCACTTGCAATACAATCTATCGTCATTGAACCACCGCCAAATCTCTGTGTCATTGAACCACCCCCCGCACTCTTTAATTCCAATCTTCGCACTTCATTAAAATAACCGATAACAGGATACGCTTTACTACTCTCCCAACATTGCACAGTCTCGTCTGCAGATCCACCCTCCATGTGTTTGCACGTAATGTCACTTGACTGCACAGACACAGTGAGCACACCAGTTGCTCCAATCGTGGCTATCCTACCAATGGGATTTGGGGAAATCTTCAAAGAGTCTATAATCACGATTCGAAACTCTTGTCGTAAGCTGAATATAACAATTTGAAAGAATCCCAAAAATATGCCGACTTCTACATACACTGCTACGTTGACATATGCAGAAATGGTGACCTCAAACCAGTCCAGTGGATTCGGACTGATATTGATCATCTCAAATGGTCGGATAAGACCACCTGAAGTCGCTGGATTGGGATCGTAGAAATCAAGTTGAATTCTGATTGTGAGTCCTCCACTCACACCAATATTGACGAATACAGCTGACACCGAAACTGAAGCAGAAACACTAGCTTCAATCACTACCAATGGTATCTCGACTCCATCTTTAGTTTTCCTGAAAGCAAAGCTGTTGAGAGCCTTGATGGGATTTTTCTCTGCGACTGCTTGCCTGATGCCTTTGCTGTCTAAAACCAATGCATACTCAACTGTCACGCTCACTCCAAAAGCGATACCTAGAGTCACGGTTGGTGGAGTATATAGAACAGTTCTTATCTCCTGTTGAAAGGCCAGTGTGAAGGGTGGAGGACGAAACTCGAGAATCCTAATAACCGTTTATGATTCACAACTCCGTTAGCCAAGTGAGAACACGGCAAGCGTAGGGAGCTAATGCATAGAGGGGACTTACTCGATATCTCCTCCGCTGAAAAGACCTATAACTTTCATGGGATCAGACATGAAGGGGAAACTCAATCCGTCCACGGAGGTAGCCTTGCACTTTAATTGTCGTGCTTTGCATTTCACTTTGGCTGCAGTACCCGAGCAAGAAGTGCATGATCCAAGACATGTTGGCTTTTGAAATGTGGGGGTGCAACCATCGGTCAAAAATCTGTGGGCAGGACTGATCGGATTGCCCGATGCATCATAGGTGACAAAGGTGTCCTCCATCTCTCGGGCCATGTCGAGTAATTGCCGAGAGCCGTCGTCAGATGCGAAATTTGTTAGCCCTCCGGTACAAACAGGACTGAGTAGCGATTAAAGTGAGAAGGTCTCGGGATAAATAAAACAGGTAATGAATGAAATAGGACAAATCAAACGCACCGTTTCTTTTCAGGAGTAAACATGCAAATGTCAGCAACCACAATATTGCCATCGTTTGCAGAAAATTGCTCGTAAAATGAAACTAAAGTTCTGTATATAGCGATAACCTTCCGGACAGTAGGGATTGTCTTCGCGGCCTTAGGATGAAGTTCTGCTATGTCTAAAATGCTCACCCTAGAAAGAGAGGTCAAACGAAAATATATAAGATCTGCCGAAAATCCAAAAATCACACACATCAAGAAAACGCTGATACTCACCGTTTCCCCGCGAGATCGCTTATTCCGGGCAACCGATCGTCGAGCACAAGCAATGGTTGAGCAATTTCGTCAAAAAAACCAGGGTCGAGACCTCTTTCTTTGTATTTGGGAACAACCAATTTTCCGAGGGTCTTTTGCACCAATTCTTTCAATCCACCCGCATCAATAGAAATCTGAGACAACTTGGCGCAAGCAAATCCTTTCGCATCTACTTCACAGCTTGGGTCGAACCCGTCAGGCAGCACATCCTCTCCGCAGCCAGTCAACATCCTAAGTGCTCGGTGTGAATCAGAAGCTATTGAACTTTCAAGCCGAAGGCGGTCTACGTCCTTCATTTCCCTACCCATCCTTACCGATGTAGATCCAATCTTTATTTCCTTCTTAACGATAGCATCTATGCCTCCAATAGCCAACTTGGGAATAAACTTATCTGCCACATCAGCTATCTCGCCTGGCGGCAAGGAGATAAACACAGCTGCACTGTCTGCAGTGAGCCCTCCAGCAATAGCTGCACAAATCAAGAACAAATCTTTCTTATTTATGATTTTTTTGAAGTCGTCACGGCTAATCCGTCCATAGGTTACTCGACTAGAATCTTCAGGCGTTTTCAGGCGTAAAGCAACTTCTTTGTCAATATCGATAAATACTCCTGCGCCAAACCCAACATTTACTAGCACAAGAAGAACAAAATAATCAAGGAATAAAGGTAAATACTGAATCTTTCGTGCGATAAATTCAAGAATGAATGACATACCGTTTGTCAAGGCAAAGCTCAAAAAGTAAAGCAACTTGGAATCAACCTTTCCTATCGGTACTAAAAGGTCAGCTTTGATGAACAATTCCGCTCCATCGTCAGGAAATGTGTAGAGAAAGAAGCTGCATGTCGAAGAGAATGTTAGTCAATTAGTCAAATGGATCCACATCATCAAACTCACAAAACATACCCTGATGCTTCATCAAACCCGAAGGCAAGGGTGAATCCCCACGACATCGACAACACTGGATTTCCACCATCAACATTAATTTGAAGTGGAAACTTATCGTTTCCTAGTTCAAAATCCAGCTGAGGAAGAGTAACGTTATACGATTGGCCTAGATGCAAGAAATGTGTTGAGAAAACTCTCATTGTAAGACAGAAACCTAAATCGAGTGAGCTTACCTAACGGAATTGTCCACATGAGAGATGTAATGTTCTTCTTTCTATCGTAATCCTGGTATTGTTTTACGGTGCCGTTCACATCAACTTCATAGTACGTAGTCTCGACGTTTCTTCCTCCAGCCAAAACATCTATCCCACGAAGTACGTCGCTTAGCCCTAAGGCAATAATATCTGCAACGGTCAAGCTACCGCTGTCGTCAGTGGACTTGTAGCTATTGATCACGCCGCGCATCGCACCAACCACCGCATTTCGCGTCTTGGCGATTGGATTTGAACTCTTTCCAGCATTCAAGCCATCCGATAGCGATGTTTTGACCACTGGCGCGCTGAATTTTGATACGACACCGTTCGGGCCAAAGCTGTATTTTTCAACTTCACTGAATAGCCCATCAACTGCATTGACGATCGCCCTGGATAAAACAACATCGGAAACGAGAGTAAAATGAGAATAATGGTAACTAAGAAATGAATACGTAAAGCTACCACACTCACTCAGGATCCATCAACAATATGTCTGTAATAATAAGAATATGATGCGGAATATGAGTTCGTGTTTGGATAGGACAATGTTATCGACAAATTATATTCGTACCGATAAAGCTTGGGATATCAAGATTGGCGTTCACTTCATAGACGATGGCAAAAGCATTCTTTCTTTTCACTGGATCTAGCAACAAATTGATGTCGCTGATGCTAAATCTAATGTAAGCATATGCTGACAAGGGCGGTGGAACTCGTAGTAATATCTCAAGTTCCCCATCCACTCTCCCGGCTATTGCAACATTAAACTGGTCAACTAGGCTTCCTATTGTGGGGACAGTGACAAAGCCATTTCGGGCCAGTGTAGTATTGCTCGAAAGATAGTAATTCTGATTTTTGTTGAGGCCGAATGAAATCGATAACAGCTTGCCAAGGTTGTCCACTGTGACATTCCCAGCTACGTCCGCGCCAAAGGGCCCGATTGTACATGCGAATCCAACTTGTGTATCAATTGAAAATCCAAGCATTAGCCCTGTGTTTCCTTTGATATACGGAACCAACTTGGTGGCACGGAGCCTGCTGTACTCCAATCCAATACCTAATGTGAATGAAATACTGCCATCTATGTCAGCAAGTGCTCCTCCATTAAACGATACAAGTCCTTTGAGAAAATTTCCAATTTCGCCACTGGAATCAACTCCAGCAAGGATTACCTCCAAGTCAATTCCTAGTGACAAAGCCTCATGAATTGTCCAACTCAAGGTTATATCTAGCTCCAGGTTTGATCGCATGGAGTCAGACCTAGTGCTTATGCTGACGCCTGGGGTGCCACCAAGTCCATCTGTATGACAAAAACGAAGAACGTAACAGTGATGAATTCAGATACCTCACACAAGAGAGTGTTACTAGACCAATAGGCGATAAAAGACCACATGTACATACCTTCCAAGAGATTTTTCAGCTTTACCTCTAGAGCTTGAAATGTGGGATCGCTGGACGATTCTGAGCTGTTGGTGCAGCCTGAACACTCTGTCACAAGTGTATCTACGGCATCCACAACCACCTGCAACACACCTGCAAAGTCACACGCACTGACTCCAACGACAGGAATCTTTGTTGTGAATATGTCTTTTCCAAGTAGGCCACCCGAACAAGATTCAACAGTATCGGCTTCTGCCGGCCCAACGAGCAACTCCAACGCCTGACGAAGAAGCTTAATCACATCCCCAAAGCTCAGATTTCGAACGTCTCCAAAATTTGGCAAATTAACGTCTAGTACAAATTTAGGTCCGGTGTTATTTCCACTCAACAGATAGTAGTTGTAAGGTTCCGACAAGGCTCCAGACACACGAGTGCTGACCCCTAGAGTGTCAACAGACACCTTTCCAGCAACTTTTCCATCAATAGTTAAGACTGCACTTGCGAAGACGGGGTCGTAGTCTTCAGAAGAAGTGTCTTTCAAAGCAATCAACTTTCCTAGCCAGTTGTCGAAAGGTATCAACTGACCCTGTTTCCCAGCCGAGAATTGGACTTGTCCAAAAAAGGTTGCATCAACACCCGCGCTTACTTCCAACACATCTGCCACATTGGCAGTGATATCCGCCCCACCTTGTATTTCGAGTCCTGCTATTACTTGAAACAGCCCACTGGCGAATTGAAAAGATGGCTTCCTTTCATAGTCTCCGTTCGCGATACCGTATCTATTGAGATTCTCTTCTGCGGTCTGATCGACCAATATTTGGACGTAGTTGTAAAGGGGATCAAATACTAGAGCAAATGTGCCGGATGATCCAATAGCTGTTACGTTAACGTCTTTCTTGAGCTTCACGCTCCCTGCAAATGCCTGCTTCAGGCTTTCAAGTTTACCATCGACGTCACATGCTGGAATAATGCTTATCGTTTCATTGCCTTTTGTGTTGTTCTTTTCGAAAGCGATGGTGGCATTAAATGCAGTCTTGGAACAAATCAAGTCATTTTTTCGGGCGCCTACCAATTTCAAACTACTCGAGTCATCTGGGCTAAAGACTACCCCAAACTCATTGCTAATATGCATATAACCGAGGAGGTCAAATGCACCATTTTGCACTTTTACACTGGCCAGATCTCCGAGCTGCAACGAGGGACTAAACGATATTGGTGGCGTCTGCACGCCTCCTTCAAATCCGATTCCAAAAAGAAGTGAACCCGGCTTGCCTACTGCCCCTTCGGAGTATTTTATGGTGACTGTTGTGGAAATGGAGGTAATCGCACTAAGCACTTGACTCATTCGATCAGCAAAATCATCCAGGGTACTAAAGCGTGGAACAATGTTTGGGTGAACAGGGGAATTGATTGGAATGCCAAAAAATGAACTCGGCCCGACTGACGCTTCAGTATTTTGTGCAGTAGAGGGTCTATCGAACAATCCAATTAATGTGACATTGTTTGGCTTTGTATGGTTTACATCCGGGTATGAGACAGTGAACATAGTGAATTTTCCCTCAGCGTCGACGTCAATTACAACGTCACAAGGTTGCTCGCAATTATGATATTCCAAGATCTCATTATCACTATTGAGAATGGTTTGACATTTATGAGTTTGACAAATGGCAACATCGCATGCACTGCTGTTATCGACCTGTGCAATTCCCGCTATGACAGAATTTATCCACTCTGAATCATAGGCGGGGAAGGATACGACACATAATGAGTTGCCATCGTTACGAGCTTGGTCGCGAAGGAACGCAGCATTGTCAGCAATCGGATTTGTCTGCAAATCATTGTACAAGACGTAGAGCTCAAAAGTTCCTGTTCTATTGATCGCCGTGATACTTTCTGTTGACTCAATCTTGATGCTCTTCAGCGCGCGGTTATCCCAATCTTCCACTTTAACCTGAGGTGAACATGACAAGTGAAAACAGTCGCAAGTCAGCCAATGAAAGAAAGCCAATCACGAATTGCTTTCCGAGTTCACGCTACTCACGAAGAATTCAAAGAGATTGTTGCTGAAGACTTTAGCAACCTGGAGAATATCTTTTATTGAAGTGTCCAGAAAAGGAATATTTGCTTCGAAAGCTTTGTTTCTCAAGGCCTCTGCGAGTAGAGCTGCCAAACAAAATGATTGAAAACGATGAGTCCAACATCGAAGAGTATAACAACTGATCAGGACATCGGTGCTCACCATCAATCAATCGCAACATCGCCAAAGCGTTTGCGGGCGAGAACTTGATGAGATCGCGAAGAGCTTGAACGTCAGGCGGTATGATTACAGGAGGATTAGAATCAAAGACATCGTCGTCACTAATGCTCAGAGCAAGGCCGGTGTCGATTTTAACCCCAGGGACTCCAGCGCTCAGTGCAATGGAAGAGTTAACGTCAAATCCAAATAGCCGATGAAAGTAGAAAGACGATGTATTGCTTACTGGTCGAAAAATTGCTTGTGGATAAGTACCATTGCATCCCGGGCAATACGCAAGTGCCGCTTGTCCGACGAAATTGACCTGCCCTTGCCCTCGAGCCTCAACCATCCCAAACGAAACTCTGGCACCAAGGTCACTCAGGACAAAAAGTTCAGTAGAAATAGGATCGAAGTTGACGCCTATGCTGATGACTCCTCCACTTTTCTCCACCGCCAGCTTTGCTCCAAACATGAGCGATCCCATTAATTTGAATGATCCTGTGAGATCAACATCAAAATTTTCTTCGACAGCGCTGAGAAGGCCGGTCGCATCATACTTGCCGGTAAGCTCGAATTCCAACAAGGCGCATATTGTTAAATTTAGAGAGGATAGACCGTCGCGAACAATGTCTATTGAGATTGCCCTATCGCTCCCTTCGCAAATGGCTCCAGTAGGGCGGGTGACATTGAATGTTTTCACATTAGGCACTGCTGGTACAATTTTAAAGTTGGTGTCTGGCTTTACTAAACCTAGAAATGCAGTCCTAATCTGACTAATCAGCTCTGTCAACAGGATGTACTCATCGTCAGTAGCAGCAGGTTGAGATGATGTTGGTGCGCCGACGAGATTATCAGCAAAATTAGTTAGGTCAAACATGTCAGCAAGCGTGCGCTCATTGCCTGCTATCAATTGGTTTACAGATACCTGGAGCAGAGGAAGCTTTTGTTGAAGCGGCTCGTATTCTTTGAGAAAAGCAGTGCTATTTCTCAATTTGCTGGCAGCCTGTTGAATCATTTCGATGCTGATAAGCACATCTGGCACAAAACTTGGTTGCTGAGTGACGTTGTCAAGTATGTTGTCATCCTCGTACTGAAGAGTAGCACCAAATCCCAATCCTTGGAAAAGGACAAATATTGGCATCCTTACGTCCAGTGATGCAGTCAATCCTATACCGGATGCATTTGCAGGAGATATAGCGTTCAAGAAATCTTGAGCTGATGTCAGCAACAATGGTGCCCCACTGGTTATACCTGCCTCTATGCCGAAGAGCGCCCTCGCCTCAGTAATGGCCACTCTAAACCCTTGAATTTCAAGTGATGTACTCCATTCATTTAAACCCATCGTCCCCTCAACGTCAAAAGTGTACAGTTTGAGGAAGGGAGACGGGAGGCGGGACACGGCTGTATCATTGAAAAGATTGTTCAAATCGAGTCCGAATCGGACATCGACATCAACGTGAACACCGATCACGAGACTATTGACCAAGTCCCCTGCTAAAGTCGATGCAGTCTCTGTAAAGCTGAATCCACCTAAATCACTCCCTCCTTTGTCAGCAACGGTATCGTTGAAGAATGAACGCAGCATGTTCTGAATGCTGCTCTCTGCTTCATCTCCTGATTCAAAATTGAATTGAAGACCGAATAAAATCTCTTTGTTGCCCGCTCCAAAGTTGAAGTCAAGAGTGAAGTTCAAGAAATCATTCACTGCAAAAGTGATGAATGGTACGCTGCTAGAACCCACTTCTGCAATAGTTCTTGGAGTGACACGGGGGGACAAGCCATTCTTGACTTCTTGAATGATACTTCCTCGTTTTACACTTTCCCGGTCTGACAACCTTCTCCTGCCTGAACTCGCAGTCGTGACCTCAAAATAAGTTTTAATAAATGTAATGAATCGCTGAGCCTGGATACGTAGCCAGGAGATCATGTGCTGTCAGTCAAAGCGCTTGAATCAAATCTAAATTGGCAGTCATCAAACGGTTCTACTCACTGAGATTGCGCCGAATCTCTTCAACAAGAATTCTCCAGTAAAATTTGTTTCGGTACCCCACAAATTCTGAAGCCTGAAAAACAGTGGCGAATCATTGGCTAGAACGACCAAATCAACAAAAGAGGAAACACTTTCGGTGGAGTTGGACGTATAGTTCAATGCCGCTTGAAGTTGCGGAAGGTAATCACATGCGTTAAAATCATCATGAGAGAGAGTTCCATTATTCAACAGATTGAACGCGAAGTCATTGAAATCAGACGACGGTTTAGAACAGCCATATCTTGAGTGAAATTTGCCATGCCTTGTAACCGATCGAATATTTGATGGTATCAAAACTTGAACTATCAGGATTGAGTTTGAAAACGCAGTTGAGCAATGCATCATTTTCTGAAAAAAAAATCATCGAGATAAATCTCACCATCGTCTACGATGCTGATGAACTCCTGCAGCGCACTACTAAATTCTTTGACATCATTCATAACATCAAATAAGCCAATCACTGCACTAGGAGCATCTCCAACCGTTAGATTTGGTCCATAGTCGGCAATTTCGGTCAAGAGAGTTGTAAGGTTGGTGAAAACAACGTCCAAGCCAAAGTTGTCAATGAATGTATCTAAAGCAACATCAAAATCAACATCAATAGCCTCAACTGCATTCATGCTTGACACGGTCAAGATGGGTGAAATTGAGACATTGGACACATTCACATCGAATACCACCTCCGCCAGAACTGGAATGGTGATAGTGGGATTCAGAAGTGACTTGGGCGCTTCTGATAGTCCACTGATTGTGGTGGAATACTCTCCTTGGCTCCTCAGATCTATTTCTACTGCCAACGTCGATTCTCGTACACCAATGGAATAGTTTCCGTACCGCAAAGATAATGAAATGGGGTCAACAATAATTGCTGCACGGGCCCCCCAAGTCTGGATTCCAAGGCTTACCATGCTGCCAATACTGTTCTCAAACGGATTCTTATCACAAGAAAGAAATAATGAATAAGACAAAAACGTGACATGGAAGATAATATGCGAGTGGAATTTCTATACCTTCAAAGTCACTCCTATGTTGAAGACAGTGTCGAAATTTGCGAAGAGAAATGTATTATCCGACAAAGCCTCTAAATCTAAGTCAATCACAAAACCAGAATCCGAAGAATTGCCCAATCCAAGAGATGAAGTGCTAAACATATCTTCGTCCGTAATGCTACCGAAGAAATCGCGAACAAGATCGATGAGTTCAGAAGCGCTCTATGATTGCAGATGAGCCAAAGAGTGTTAGAAAAATCGAGAAAAATTGTTAAGTTACGTATGGTGCCTCACCAGCTCGAAGCCCACTGAGAGCTCAGTGTTGACGCCAACGGCAAACTCAGTGCTGTCAAAATACGGATGGACAGTTGCATCGATTGTGATTCCAATGCTTTGAAGTAGAGTGTTGAGATTGTCGAAAGCAGTATTGATGGTGCTCGCAAGAGAGAAATTTGATTTTTGAAGAAATCGCCCATCGGTAGCACAGTTAATGTCCAGCTTGCCACCGAAGATATCAGAGAAGTTGCCCAGAGTCATGTTCACGTACTCCATGAGAGGCTTTGTCAGTCGTTCGTGGTCAATGTACAAACCAGCTGGCGAAATGCTATTAGTTGCGTTGGAAATAATCCCCACAATGTCGTTAGTGAGACCCGTGATTGCATCCTTTAACGTATTGACCAGGGGACAGATATCAAGCTCGTAAGCAATAGCAGGGGATGGCTGAGTGAAGATATCATCGTCGGTAATCATCAAAGTGAATCCGAGTTCGAATTGTGGAACCAAGCCAGAGTCGACAGTCAGCTCGACGGGAAACACGGCATCCAAGCTTCCTCCATATTCAAAATTGACAAATCCTCCGCCGCCAAATAGATCAGTGATATTAAGTGGCTTCGTGAGGTTAAGATGCACATTCACATCGAATGAGCCGTCCTCTAATCCAAGAATCAAGGTATCGACTGTTGACAGCCCCCCTGCTGGCAAACTGAGGGGAAAGTTCATGTTGAGCGAGGATGCGCATAGTCTTGCTGTGGCGATGAAATTGTTGACACGAAGGAATAAGTCAACAGATCCATATCCACCTTCGTTGGATAAAGACGACTGTGGAATTCTTGCTCCAAAAGTCAGATCTATCAGAAAATATCCTTCCAATTCAACCTCACTGAGAAGCCCATTAAAGAATGATGTATCAAGATATAAACTGTCTCCTAAAAGTGACGCAAGACTATTGAGGGCTACTTTAAGATCCCGACTAGCCGAAAGTTCAACGGAAATATTTATAGCTGAACATGGTATGAAACAAGATATGTTTTGATTGAGTAGAACAAGGGACAAAAGCTGAAACAATCGTGCTGCACGTACCAAGTTCTTCTGAAGTAGAGTTGTATCCTCCAGATAGCCCGAGACCGTCTGATGAGCAACCATCCGCAATTGCGGTGAGAAAACCAGATATAGGATATTTGGCTGAAAATGTAGAAAGAATTGGCTGGCCAAACGTTTTTTGGGCGGAAAATAATGTCGCATCCATGTCACCTCCTCCCAGGTATGCAATTCCAGACTTGCTCACACAGCTCAGGTCAAGTCGCGGTAAATATGGGGAGCTCTGCTGGATGAAACTTGGGTACCTCAGGTCTCTCAATTCCATTAGAAGTTCAATGATATTTTCTCTAATTGGAAAAAGATCTATGTCTAATCCAATCTTGAAGTCAACGCTTGAGGCTGTTGTGATATCGTCCGAAGTGGCAGAGATGTACAATTCAACAGGGATGCCTTCCACACCAACGTTGACGTCTGTACGGAACGAACCGCCGAAGTCGAACTCAGTAATGTCACTCATATTATTTGTGAGATCAATCGGAACGCGAGTGTTATTTGCTTCAAGGTGAAGAAGGAGTGAAGGAGTGATACTAAGCGTTGTCCCGCCGAGTTGTATCTTGAATGCATTCGCTAGTAAATCAAGTTATTGGTCATCACGTTCAATGACAAGAGTGAGGAGGAGGGGGGGGGCGTAAAAAGATCAAGTAAACATGATAATTACTTACCTATTGAAGCACTTAGCGAAGCGTCAAGAGCCTCCACGGTGGCACTAAAATCAAAAGAAGGCAAGGATAGACCTATAATCACGGCAACGTTTGTATCTAATAGAAGCTCAATTCGGTCCGAGTCGGCAATATCGGACAATAGAGTAGTTGCATCATTGAAATCACTCTGCATTGAACTCGTCAGTCCTTCAAAGTCACTACTTAAGCTTGTTAGTTTGCTGCTAATCCCTGATGCTATGTCGGCAAGAGTTTGAATAGGATTAACACCAACAAAATTAAGAGAAAGAGAAGCAACCAAACTCAATGACCCTGAATCAGATACGCCAATGTCAAGATCGAACAAAAATCCTTGCACTTTGTCTAAGCTCATCCGAGGCGTGAATACGTTTGTGCTGCCATTGGGCCAACTCAGACTTGGAGGGAATGAGGCATTCCCTCCAATCTGAATTGGGTCAAATCCTGGTAAATTGACGGTCGTGTGAAAAAGTCCGTTCAGCATCTCTACAAGTTTTGCAACCAGTTTAGACTTCATCTTGTCGGCAAATGCCCTAAGCGAAGGCACATTGGGAGACAAAAACTCATGAAGGTCTGACAGGCCAAAGTTCGGTGACGCAAGAAGTGGTGACGGAACAATGTCGAATGATACCTGTATTTCAGGCAGATAATTCTTGACTTTGAAAATTTCGTTCGTGACAGGATCCATGGGCAAGTTTGCATAAAATGATGTGCCACTGAAACGAGTGAACAAACTTGATAACGTTGGAGTTGCCTTGAGAGCATCCAGAACCGTCGCCGTGAGATCGCTACCGAAATCAGGAGCCAACAACTCGTCCAGCGTGAATTCAAGCGCAGATTTTTCACTAAATGACCAACTCTTTCCGAATGCGATGGCAATGTGCGGGAGGAAATCTTCAACTGGAAACAAGCCTCGATCTGGAAACTTTTGGAAAAATGTCTGTCCAATAGATAGCCCAGGGATTCTTACTCCATTGAATGTTGGATGAGGAAACATCTCAATAAGCTTGTCCCAAAGTTCAACTTTCAATTCGGGGCAATATGCCACTGACGCCTTCTTACTACCCAGTTGAAGCAGTGCAGGATATTTTGCAAAGGATCTTGGTCTTAAACTAATCAATCCAGCTCCTTCGTGATCCATCGAGAGAATGTCCGCCGCAAACATATCAATGTATTGATTTAACTCGGTCAGTAACGGCGCCGCAAAACTAAAGTCGAGATCAAACTTATCGAGGATTGAAGCAATGTCGCCGAACGGCCCAGCACTGAAACTCGGGCCGTTAGATGCAATATCATTCAGGGCCTTTGTTAGGTTACCGAATAAACCGTTGATTGGGTTTCCTCCCGAGTTTAATATGCTGCGACGAGAAAGGTGGTTGAGCTCAAATCCAATACCTAGATCCAGTGACAGTGCAAATCAGGCGCAACTTACCGCAGGTCCAGATCCACTCCGACTGAGGGAGGCTTGCGACTGAATAAATCATCATCAATGATGAATAACATGAGCGGGAGATTCGGAATCATGTTAAGGAAATCACCTAAGCCACCCCCAACATCATGAATATCAAACTTGATTGGTAGGACCACGTCGATAACACCTATTTTCTGCCAACTCGCATCATCACGAAGAGACGAGATTACACTCTTCAATTCAGAAAAGTAGATCTTATCACTGACCTTGTCCATACCCAAGCCTAAAGCCAGATCGACTGCTCCATTATCTAATCCAAGCGATGCTACTCCTGCGAGATTCAAGCTACCTGATACGATTGCTGACAAAGCAAACTTTGCAGACATGTCCTCAAACTGGATAAAGGTGTTGTTGAGAATAAATGAGGAGCTCAGTGTTTGATTGGAGAAGAGAATGTTGTACACTTTATCTGGAGTTATATCAAATCCAACTACATTTTATTCAAACATAGGTGAGTTTGAGGATCAATGAGAACATGCCGCAAATGACGCAATATCAATTACAACTTACCTCGAATACTGGCGTGGGCACCGGCAGAAAATGAAACACTAGAATTGACTTGCGGTCCACTCTCGCTCATCATGCTGGTGGAGGGGAACATGTTTTTGATGAAGTCAACACCCTTTAAAAGATCGAATGGCTTCCTAACTAGCTCGTCAATCGAATCGGCAGACACCTTGGATACGTCCAACTCAAGCTTGACAAATAACTCATCTCCAGTGTAGCCTCCAGTGACAGATATGGCATCCATAAGTTCACTCAGTGTACCACCGCTGTTTGCCAATCGTCGTTGATTTGCTAACAAAGGTCGAGGACGAATGAAACGATTGTGGCGTAGATGATGAGCGCGTAATGCACGATGGGCGTCCTTTGGCATGACATTCGCTGCGTTAAGAGCGCGGCGCCTTGAGGAAGCTTGAAATGTGTCATTTGATCTTCGCCCAGATAATGATATTATGTCTTCGAATAGCATAGAGATAACGTCCTTGATACTTGGAGGGTCCTCGCCAGTCACTTCTATCTCAGCGCAGAGATGGAACAGTTCATTTTTGGCTGGAGCATCGAGTTTCGTGGATGTGTAAGTTAGACATGGACAAATACTTTCATCAGTAAAACATAGTACCATCACTCACCCTCCAAAACTCCATTCAAAAACCCTCCTAAATCAGGAAAAAGGGGGTTCAGATATTCCAAAAGACCACCGCTTACTGCGTTCGGTCCCAAAATGTTGTCCGGTGAGAGACCGATTGAACCAAGTTTGCCGAGCATCTGCTGAAAAACGGCAAGAAATCGACATGCATTAAAATTTACAGTCACAGACACTTCCCCATCAAATAAATTGAGACCGTCGAACAATATTTGAAGCTCCTGATGCGTACTCCCAACGGAAATGCTAAATGGAAATGATGCCGTCAGGCTTCCAAAGGGTTCAAAATGAAGCCCACCCGTAACGATTTCAGTAAATCCGATGCCAATCTGAGATTTGGCAGTGTCGATGATGAACTCATGTGGATAACTAAGTTCCAAGCCAATGGTTAATTCCATTGACGCATCAGCAATGTCTATAATACCTGGGAAGAGTTCCAAATTAAGGTCGGCAACTTGCGCATACACCGAAGTGCCAAGTTCATCAATACGTAAAAAAACGGTTACAGGAGGTGCAATACCAGTTGAAAACGAATCGAAGACATCCGTAACAGATGCATTCACTTTGGCACCCGCACTGATCGAAATCCAAAATGCGGCCGCGACTTTGAGCTCGTTCAAGATATCGTTCACGGCTGCAACTACGCCACTGGCCCCAAAAACTGCTTGAAGGGGAGTCAACTTATCGAAGACTATGTCGAGTGCGCTTTGAAAGTAAGACGCATCAAAAGCTTCCTCAACAAGAATAGTGACATCAAGGCCAACCTCCATACGAGCCAGATCGAATCCAGCTGTGACAGTCTGCACACCATTGAAATCAAGTATGCGATCAACAAGCGAACCAAATGTTTGATCCACCTGCAGCATTCGTTGCGACCCGTCGTAACCAATGTCTACCGCATCGAGGCGGCGGTTGCAAGAAAATCCTCCAATCAGGTTGACAATACTCGACTTGATCTGGTTCGCCTTCGTTTTCGCTTCGTCTAAGACGAAGGACTTGACTTCAGTGATTAGCGCCATATCGCCAGCAAATATAGTTCCATTAATTCGGGGCGCAACATACCGGTCTAAAATACGGCCAAGCTCGTCGCCAAAGTCGAAAGACTCCAATGATTTGAGAAGGTCCGCTTGGAAGGTACACACGTCGAAGTCGAACTTCACAGAAGCTGAAAGCAAACAAGAAGAGATGAGCACGCTTGGAAGAATACTCGTGCGCACAAATGTTATTCAATACCACTTACGCGGGATCGTGTCAAAAATATTTTCATCCTGAGCTCGAATTCCAACAAACTTGTCGAATACTTCGGCACTCAACTTTGAATTGAATCTTCCAGTCGACGAGAGTCCATCAACCGATGAATAGGACAGAGAGGCACTGAAGTCAAAAAGCCCATCGAAGGTAACATTTGCATTCGACAAAATTGGGAGACTCTCTGCTATGGCCGCAGTGATGTTAACAGACAAGGTTGCTTGGGTTTCACCTAAAAGAAAAATCTTGTTGAGACCGTGGTAAAGGGAAAGAGGCAGTTTTATTTCATACCCAACTTGAATCGGCGAAACATCCAAACTCAGCGAGGGAAAGGATTGGGGAGGAAGGAGCGTTACTCTTGGCTCAAGTGCATCGACAATTGGAATCGACCCACGCACGGTCAAATCCATCTGGTACTTGTCTTTCTCTGTGACGCACGTGACATCCAGGCTTGCATCACCAATGACTTTACCAATGTTGGCATTCAACCTCATGTAGACTTCGATCGCACTACCAGATGTGCCGTTGATCCACGCCATGCGTTCCTCTTTCGTGCCATAGAGCTTCTCGAACAACCCAGCCTTGAAATCGTATAGATTGTGTGCCAGGAGAGAGACTCCGAAAGGACCCAGACCTATTTCGTCAAACGCAGAGTCCACTTCGTCCGCAACTCTGGTTTCAAGTTCGTCTAGTGCAGACGTGAAGAGGCTTGCGAACTCTCGGGGGAGATTTGCGCAGACACTATTGCCTCCAATGGCCGGAGAAATCAGGAGCGCTAGGTGGAGCAACAATGCTGTTAGCACAGTCCTGCTGCGTTGTTGGGTCCGATACATGGAGGAAGTGGTGACTGCCAACCGACGGTGGCAAGCTTCCATACTCCCGAAGAAGGAACTCGCAAGCAACACTGCGCTACTAATGGAACACAAATAAAGTTTCAATCCATCAGTCACGAAGGAAATGGTTTGGAAGAGGAGTGGAGTAGTTGTGCCGTGGATGTCAAGCACCGCAGCCAAGGTGGTACGATTGGTCTTCGAGAATGTGAAATTATTCAAGTGTAAGGGACATCGGCAAACTTGAGAACCAAAAAATATGGAAACCATCAAGGAATGAATGTGCGGCGAACTCACCCCTTTCTCGTACTCACAGCCGAGTGCTGAGCCAGATGCATCACTGGCTCGGAAGAGCACAGCGAGTGCAGGGAAAATCATGATGAGTCGGATACGTCCCTCAGCAGGCAGAGAAAGAAGTTATTGCTTTGATGAATTCAATGAGCGTCCAAGGGAAACATCACTTTGTGATGGAATAAAAATGGTGGACCTATCTTTGTCCGGGAAGATCGTTGTCCAGGCAGATGAGACATGGTCGCAACTGAATCTCTGATGCGAGGAAAATAAGCAATAGTTAGTATTTCTGGCTGGAAAGGCACCAGTCAGAAAAGCGAAATTTTTAGATATCGTTCGTATCTGCATCTGCCGAATCCTGCCAGAAGGGGGCGTCCATCCATGCAAGCAAGCGAGCTGGCAGTATTGTCAGACGAGCAACTCGTCATCATTTTTGAAGGTGTGGTCATTGCCAATGCTTGTTGCTTTGCTGGATGGGAGCGAGGGCCGAGGGCCGGGAGCCGAGAGCCGATGCCACAACCACAGAGCTCTGCCCGTCCCCATCACGTAAAAACAGGATAACTGCGCGCAGTAAAGTTTTTCCAAAACCACTTTGCGCGCAGTACAGTATCAAATACTCCTCTGCGTGCAAAGTAGATCGGCCCCCAACCCGCCCGCCGCCGGCCCTTTTGCCACAGTTCGCCACGACCACCAAGTAAATAATATTATTACTCGAACACCGAAGAGAACTTTATTATTCTATTATTACTATTATTATTATCATTCGAACACCGAATCGACACCGTCAAACCGACATCGATCTGAATCCGGCTCAATCCCGAGACCAACACCGACACCGACACTGACACCGACGCCAACACCTGCATCGAAACGTCTTTTCCCTTTAACATCACAATTAAAAATATTACATTAACAACAGCGGCGAAATATCTAGAGATTATGCAAGTGAAATACAGAGGGAGGGGAGATAATACCGAGAGAGAAAGAGAGAGAGAGAGAGAATTTGTGTGTGAGAGAGAGAGACTACCTCTTATTGTTGTCGCTATTAGATGGATGGAGAGAGAGGGAGGGATCATAATATTATTATCAACAACAACACTTGTATTTCCGACTTTGGCGACAGTAACACATGCAATTTCTGGGGGGGTTGGCATTACTGCCATATTCAATATTTTCTCTTCAATGACAATCAAATAACAACAATCAACCAGAGCAATGACCATACAACAACAATTTTCACAGCATGCCCAATGCTTTTGCAGATTTTATCCGTTCTGTTTCAGTCCTCTCACGCTGTGCACGACTTCCTGCGGCTTTGTGCGATGATGTTGTGGGGGCACCTATAGCATGTGGTTGCTTTCGTGCTTGGCTTTGTTTTTGTTTGACAGGTGGGTTGGAAATGTACTCCTTGGATGGTACCAGTGACGCCTTGTTTTTGATACTATCCTCACCTTTGTTTGTAGTTTTCCTTTCTCTCCCCTTTGAAAGTTCAAGCCTAGAAATCATACTAGTAACCTCTGCGGTGGCGATTTCTGTTGCAGAAATTGAATTGGACGCAAGCTCGGCTGCTACTTGGAATATTGACATAAGAGAAGAAAGTCTCTGATCCTTAGTTGTAGTATGGCTTGTTGAAACTGATCGCGCAATCGATACAACAGGGTTTATACTTTGATGGTGTTTATCACGTTGCTGCAGCCAGAATGGATCAACAACTGGAGACTTTCAAATTTTTCAGCAATCGTAATAAAAATTCGGAAGCAATGTTATGAGTTGGGAGCAGTGTTGTGAGTTGCATGTTTGTATTGCACTGCAAACAATCAACATCTAACTACATACCAAGTACAATTCCCACGAATCAGGGCCTTTAAGCGTTGTTCCTTGCAGATGAAACATCACTCGGAGCATGTGGCGACATGGCAATCCCCATAGCATTGGATACTGACAGGAGCATTTTTTGAGACTTGTTTTGTGGCCCCGCGATTTAATTATGTTCATATTGGGCGTGATTCCATGATCGACTTCTTGGTTGAACTTGTCATAACTTGAAACAGAACATGCCAATTGATCGGAAGGCATGAACTCGCCAACTGTATTTGTGTGATCAATGAGGTATGACTTCTCATCATCTGGTAGATCAGACTCATCACTGTTGTTTGCAGGAAGACATTGGTATTGAATTATTAGTGCCGCTTGTGCATTTAACAATATACGAGGAAAGAGACCCAAGGATGCAGCTGTTGTTTCTAATGGTAGTAGAACCATAGGTTTCACTCCGATTGCTCCTCTCAACATAGCATTCACTTGTTCCATTTTATTTTTCAGAGTGTGTTCAGCAGCCATCTGCTCAAGCTTTTTGGTGATTTCCAACATGGTGTGTGTCTTTGAGCAAAATAAGCTAATTGCAGAATGAACTGCCTCTGCTCGTTGTGTTGAGTGAATCCCATATGTTCGGTGCCTCCAAGTGTAACAAGCAGCCCATTGTTCTTTCCTTGCACACAACGATGACAGCCATGTCAGCTGCTGGTCTAATTTATCACTACTCCTCGCATTTGCATTTTCTCGAACAAGATTAATAATAGTCGTGAATTTCTCATCAAAGCATGCTCGCTCCGCTTCATCGGATGTCTTGCAAAGACGCCACCACATATTTGTTATAGTTTTCCAAACATCCTCTCTCCCAACAAACAATGGCCGGATATGTTGCCAGAAATTTTTCCATAAATGGAATGTACACAGTAGATGGATTGTATCAGGCCATGCAGCTTTGGTTGCAGCTGCCATTGCTGCATCGGAATCAGTGAATAACACAACCGGCAGAGAATGAAATGCATCTTGAAATTGTTTGAATGCCCATGTGAAACTTTCTTCATCTTCTGACCGAACAAATGAACCTGCAAGGACGCGAGTTTTTCCTCTATTGTCAACACTAACAAAGCATCCGAGTTTCATTCCATAACGATTTGTACCGTGCTTCGTGTCATAAAGTAAAACTGCCCCTGAAATTTGCTTCCAAATCTCTTTGCCTTCTTTGAGGACAAAGAAAACAAGTTCAAGGTTACCATTTCCATTCAAGTGTACGGCATAGTCGAGTTCATTTTCTTGTGATTTGCGTTCCTTCAAATGCTCAACTAAATTTGTACAATCAAGAATTGCTTCACCTTGAGGCATTCTGTATTTATTCGTTACGTCAGATTGATTAAAAGTCTGAGGGATACCATCTCTTTGACATTTGTCAACAAGCGCGTGATATATCTGGGATGGAGAAAGACATCGAGCTTCATGGAGATGATTTGCATATTCCTGAATTTCTTTTGGGATTACACGCAGTGAAGGAAATGCAAGCCTCTCATCCAAAGTATGTGCTAGCTCATGATTGTGACACAAACAGACTTCCTCTCCATGGTCAATTGCATATTTGACAGCTCTGTCGGTTGGATATGCTACGACCCATCCTTCATTTGTTTCTTCTGTCCATATCTCCCAGGGGCATCCAATCAATGCGCTTTGTTGCTTCTGTTCACGACATTTTTTCATATTAATATTATTGTCCACCTCATCATCATTATCCATTTGTTGTTTATTTGTTCATCTGCTTTGTCCACCTCTGCTGCACATAATTAATCTCTGTTGCCCACGAAACTTAGTGGGGTGATTAGTACTATTCTTTTTGACTGAGAATGATCCATTGCCAGTAGATGATTTCTTGGCCCACTCATTGATTAGTTCGTACAGTTGTTCAAAAGTTTGACATGGACCTCTTGGCATCCCAGGGGGGAAATTCAACCCCTGAGTAGTTGTGTTGCATTTTTCACCTATCTGTTCCATGGTGCGATATTTAATCTTTGGCTTGTCAAGATTCAGATTTGTAATGGATTGTGTATACTGCGGGAAAATCATGGCTTCATCAATGGTGGTACAATGAAGCTGTGGTGGGTCACATATAGCATGCAAATCAGTTGTGATGTCATGGTCAATGTGTTGTGAGCAATTTTTGTTTGATGTCTTCCCCCCCATCATCCCAGCAAACCTAAAACTACCTGGGGAGGGATTCATGTTTCTTCGCTTATGGTTATGAGGGAGATTGTCTGGAGACATGTCGGAGAGTCCCTGTTCTCGTGCTTCTCCATGATTGCGTCGAGGAGGAGTTTTGCTATTCAAAAGCTTCCAAACACTATTTAACATGATGTTGACTTTGTTCTTTGTCGGTGTCGTCTCGGTGTCGTCTCGGCCTCGGGATTGATGCCGGATTCAGATCGATGTCGGTTTGACGGTGTCGATTCGGTGTTCGAGTAATAACGAACTGTGGCGAAAGTGCCGACGGATGATCGATCGTACTAACGTCGTCGTTTCAGGGGAGAAGCGACGACGGCGTCTGGGGCCGGCAGTGGGGAGGGGGAGAGGGGGGAACATGCATGCCACCCCACGAACGCCCACAAACGGAAATAGACGGAAATAGTGCATAGTACTATCAATAATATCAAATAGTACTCACATACCATCCATACTACACTCCCAGCCATACACTCCATCCTCCCAACACTTCTTCCGTACACTTCCGTACACTTCTTCCGTACACTCCCATACACTCCCGTACACTCCCATACACTCCCATACACTCCTATACACTCCCATACACTCCCATACACTCCCATACACTCCAATACACTTTTAGATAATATTTCAGCGACCCAAAATGCGTTGAGAGAAGTGGTTTTCTTCGACAACGCGAAAGTCTCCAAAATTGAGAAAGAAATCCTTTCTTCGCTCTTGCCAAAAATCCTCTCTCTGGCGATTGATTATTCGCCAACCCGACGTCTTCCAGTAACAAGGGGAGTATTTTCCCGGGGGGGGTCCGGGGGGGAACCCCCCCGAAAAGCGAAAAGAGATGCCAATGGGCTTTCGCCTCGGTGCCCGAGGCGGCCCTTAGCTAGTATGAATAACAATTCGCGGGGACCGTTTGAATTCTATAAATAATAGGAATAAAATGCTTCCGTCAGTCAGCGCGACGCGTGGAACGTGCCGCCGGGCGGCGGCCCGACTGTTCGAACCGGCGGCGACCGACCAAGGATGATGAGGATGATGACGAGAATACTATCATAGAAAAGAAGGAGAAGGAGAATAAATACTGCAGCGATGCAAAGCGAACCCCGGGTGTCACAAGTAGTGGGATTAAGAGTATCGAAAGATGCCAGTAATTTATAACAAAGGAACATCATTACAAAGAAGAAAAATAAGAAGAAGAATGGAAGCTACTATGAAGGCAGTGCAGGAGGAGGGAAAGGCTGTGGGCATTCACAATACCAGTGAGAAGACAAATGCTGTGA
>JALLAX010000023.1:0-38361 GCA_036939555.1 Discostella stelligeroides
ATTTTTACCCTCGTCCGTCCTTCGTTCCCACGAACTTTGCCCGGTCTCTCTGGAAGTATCGTAGTCCAAAAACAAAATCCTTTTTTTCCCCATTTCCAACTCTAGAAGAAGAAGTTGTTGATACACCATACCACCATAAACTGCGCCACCGCTCCGACCTGTAAGAATTCTGTCAAGATCCAAGGCGGTCACTCAACAACGAAAGGAAGGGTGGGATTAATATTCTATTATGGAATCGGTGAGTTTGTTTCTGTGTTGTTGTTGTTGTTGTTGTTGTTGTTGTTGTTGTTCTTGTCGTAGTTCTTCTGTTGTTGTTCATGTTGTTGTGGTCATGGTTGACGATGATTGTATCTGATTGGGACAGTATTTTGATGCATTGATCTGAGTGTATAGGGGGGGTCGACTTGCGTTCTGTTTTCGTCCGCAAAGACAGCTGTATAGTTTTTCCGAATATGCAGATGGATGATCTATGACTATTCGAGGGAAGTTCTCAGACAAAATGAAATCATCGTAGGCTGCTCACACCTCACACATGCATTAGCTTTTGAGGTGATGATTTGATGAATGACCTCGTGAACAAAAGAGAATCCACATCAAGAGAGTGGGTGATTTAAAAAAGCATAGAATTGATTGCCGCCTAATCTCTATTCTCCTTCCCCTCTAATTTCTCTTTGTCTGCCAAATTATTATGTCCTCACTTTTTCCTATTATTTCAACCATCCTTCTTCCATCGCCCATCCATCAACTTGACAAACGCTACTACTCCAAAAAAACACATTCGGACATAAAAATGCATGCAATATTATTACTCGCATCATCTCGAAACCGCAATGAATTGCACTAATAATAATCATTATCATCATTGGAATTTTGTTTCAACTTCCACTCACAAGTCACAACACCACCACCAACAATATCCGCATTCCATGATTCACCAAGATCGTTCCTCGGAGCTTGAAATTGATTGTCTCCTTGGTGAGGGATCCTTTGGACAGGTCTTCCGGGCCAAACACAAACCCACGGGTGCCATCGTGGCTGTGAAGGTCGTGCCGAATCAAGACGGGGGTGGAAATGCAGAGGGTGCAGATAAAATCATGGGAGAAATTGACATCCTGTCAAAATGCAATAGTCCCTACATTGTGGGTTACTTTGAATGCTTTGTTAGGCCACCCAAGAAGAAAATGGATCCGTATGAAATGTGGATTGTTATGGAATTTTGTGATGGTGGATCGGTCAGTGACCTGATTGAGGCGGCTGGTGGAAGGGGGAGCTTTGCAATGCCGGAGGAATGCATCCGAGCGGCATGTGCCGGCATTGTGCTGGGATTGGAATATCTACATAAGAAGGAGATTTGTCATCGAGATATCAAATGTGGGAATGTATTATTGACGAATGACGGACATGTCAAATTGGCTGACTTTGGTGTCAGTGCAGAATTAACGAATACTATCAACAAGCGAAAGACTGTGGTGGGTAGCCCATTTTGGATTGCACCTGAGGTGATTAAAGAGTCACACTATGACGGTAGGGCCGATGTATGGTCACTCGGAATAACAACCATTGAAATGGCCGAGGGTGCACCTCCCCATTCCAACTTGAATCCATTGCGTGCTATATTTCTCATCCCGTCGAAGCCAGCTCCAACCCTTGCCGACCCCGACGAGTGGAGCCCAGATATGTTGGACTTTATCCGGTGCTGCTGTAAGAAAGATCCGAGTGAACGCAGTGATTCGGCATTATTGACATCTCATCCGTTTGTTAGACAAGAGGTGCTTGCATTGCGTAGTATGCATGCGGATTTTGAGAATTGTGGATACGGTCGAAGTGGATATGAACGGGCGGCGCAAATGTCGAAGGAACGATCTCCTGGCCTTCCAGCTTTATATAGCTTTATGGAACAAATGAGAAATCCTTTAGATGCCGTGAAAAGTCAACGTGGCGTAAGACTTGAGGGGCAAGGAGGAGGAGAAGGAGGTATTAGCCCACACAAAAATCCAGCAGCTTTGTCTCCCATGTCAACTGGCGATAGTGATTTGTCATCGGGCGCAGATGAGACTGATGAATACTGCAATGGCAGCATGAGACATGGCAACCTCCCCATAAGTTCACATGAGCAACAGATCTTCACGCCTCCTGATTGGACTGGTGGAATGAATGGAGGGGTAGTTGGAGCAGGGAATGTCGGACACATTCTTCCTTCTATGAATGGCGACCACTCGTCTTCCACCGATCATCCTTCGTCACTCACCAGTCACCAACATCATAATCATCATTCACCACTAAAAGATATCGATCCAGTATTATTGCAAGATCCAATATTCCAAGAAGAAATGACTAAACTCAATCGACTGTACGAAGCCAAACTCGCCTCCTTACAAGCGGCACACGAAGAATCCCAAAGTAAAATCATCATCTCGGCAATGGTACGCAATCGCATGGGTGTGGATGTGAATTTCTTGATGGAATCGGCTGCGGCACGACGAGATGTAGAATTAAAGTCCAAAAATGTATATAAACAAGTTGCCGATAGTGAGGGATTTAGGGTGATGCTGGATCACATGTCACCAAACTGTATTCCACCGGAGGAGGACAGGAGCAACAACAATATTAATCGTGCAGCAGTAGACAAGGCTTCGAAAATGGATGGTGAACATAAACACGACCTGTCCATTACAACTGAGGCGACGTCGTTGCAACAAAGTTACAACTTGATGCATTCAAATCTATCGCACTCCTCAAGATTGTCAGAACTTGAGAGCGAAGGCTCAGAGGAGGAGGAAGATGAAGTCGAGGTTGGTTTCAATATGCGGGGGAAACGAAATACTGTTCGACGCCGCAATTTATGAACAGATTAAGAAGAATGCTTTCTATTAAAAACTAGTCGCAATTACTGCTTCACATCATCACTCTCTCAATTCTCTCTCTCTATCATTTCCTTCACCCAATCACATAACTTCTTCCCATTTTCTTCTCCACCCCCCGTCATCCTTCCCATTTCTTTCCCACTTCGCAAGCAAAGGAATGTTGGCATCATGACAATCTTGTATCGAGTGCAAAGGGTATCACATTCGTCTCCATCCACATCCACTGAAATAAAAGTTGGGCAAGCCGAAGTATTCTCATCATTATTACTAGAATATTTGGATGCCAAGGAGAGATAGGTGGGCTGGATAGATTTGCACGGCTTGCACCACTCTGCCGTAAATTTGATAATGAGCGTGGAATAATGATTATTATCATCATTGGAAGTGCTGCCGGTGGACGTGATAATTTCTTGATATCGAGAGAGATTGGTCACATGCTCGACGGGTTCAGACATTTCAGTCGTACCACCATTATTTCTTCCATCCGTGTCGGAAGCTGAGAATGATGATGATGATGATGATGATGCTGTTGTGGACACTGTATCACTTCGTTTGCCTCGTCGTTGGCGATTTCCATCACCACCGCCGCCGCTACCATTACTGCAGCAACCAGTGACACACCCTGGCTTAACAGCTGAATCCCCTGCGAGCAGACCAAGTCGCTTGGCAACAAAATCGGGAAGTAAACCAATGTTGGCCAATTGGCTTGCCATCCATTGCAATCCAATAATAAGCAGTGGAAGGAGGGCAGTGTAGGGGATGCAGACCCCACCGATGCAGAGACAGGACATGACGAATGGCGAATGGCGAATCAAAATCGAATTCAAGATCAATAATAGATGAATGCTGAATGCGAAGGGCTTATTTAGTGGCCGGTCGCGAGTGTCGATTCTTGTTCAGTTTTGGATTTTGGTCAATTCTTTTTCGGAATCGGATCAAAAATAATAGCTCCCAGCTCCCTCGACCATGACAACGACGTCGTCGATGCTGCTCTCCCTCCGCCTCCATTATTATCTGCCCTTGCTTCATCACCCAACAACTTGCGGATTCAATAACATTCCACCATCTTCACGTATTCCAAGGCGACGTCAGCAAGAGCAGATCTCTTCGGCGGCTGCAGCGGTTCCACTTGCTACTGCTGCTGCTACTTCTGTTGCCCAAGACAACGGTAATGCATTCTCCTCCATCGCGAATTCTCCACTGCAACGACGTCAACGATGGCATTCCAACAACAGTAGTACCATTATCATTTCAAACCATCCATCAGCATCCTCCGTGACATTATTATTACCATCCCGTCGATTCTTCCATTCCTCTCTCGCCTCACTGCTTCGACAACCCAAACATAACATATTGTCCGCTCTCAGCTGTCCTTACAAAACACTCCAAATCCCCAAAGACAGCACCTACGCTCATGCCAAAAAGTCATTTTTGAAAATTGCCATGAAGCATCATCCTGATACCATGGTCCAAAACAATAATAATACTAATATTATTGATCAAACTACCAAACTGAAATCGCAAGAGATATTTATGAAATGCCGTCAGGCATTGGAATCACTTGTGGAATGTCAAGAGACTGGACGAGCAATATTAAGAACGAACCTCGAAAGCAGTACAAGTAGTCGTAATAGTAATAGTCAACAACAACAACAACAACAAAATAATCATTCCATGTCCAATGAAGAATTTGATACATGGTTCGAAAAAGAGACGGGACATTCCTCCAATCCATTCCAATTTGATTTAGATCCAAAAGTTATGAGGGAGGTGGCAGATATGCACACCAGTATGGAAGGATCGCATGGATTGGATCGAGATGGGGGCATGTGGCATTTGGCAAGTATGATAAGTAATGCGGTGAAGAGTGGAAAAGAGAATGGAGGAGCGGAAAGTATATTGCGATTGGAGGCGGGGAATAATATCACTGGTGGGGGGGGAGTGGAGGAAGATGCCATGGGGAAATTGGAACGACGGAGGAGGAAGGAGAAGAAGACGGCGGTAATGAGGATGACAAGGAATAAATAATAGCAGTCATACTATCTAGAGAAGTTGAGGATTAAAAAATTACGTTTGGCAGTTTTATTATGGTCATTGGAGACACAATGGGAACACGCACGTGTATGGAACTAACTGTGAAATGCACATCAGCAGAATTGATGACACTTCCAATTATGTATATTTAACGTATTCGGGTAGCGCTTTGCAAGTGTCGATTTTTAGCACTCAATTCACAATATCTCGAGAGAAAAAAAAAGTGTTTTCTTTCCAGAATGTAGAGATCGGCGTGCAATATTCAAAAATATATATATTCAATTTCTCTCCATTTCTTTCACACATGCCCGACCACCACCAACATGTATATTGGATTGCTTCTTCATACTCATTGTCTTCTCTTCAAATTTCTCAAGAAGGATGGAACCCTATCTATATCCCCACTCGACATATTATTGTTGTTATTGGATAACGGAGAAAACTCATTGTCATCCACACCATCCTCGTCATCGTCCACAAAATCATTCACCTGGTCGTCCACATCATAGATTGGCTGTTGTCGTCTTGACATGCTCGGGACACTACTTCGACTACCAACACCAACACCACTATTACCAACTCCACTCTTCTTCTTGTTGTTGTTCTTTTTTGGATTTTTTTCCTTCGACATCGTCGTCGTCATCATCCCCCCACTCACGACATCATTCAAAAACTCCAAATTTTGTTTATTCACATCGGCAAATCCCGTGGCCAATACCGTAATCGATATGGAATCATCGAGACTTTCATCAATCAATGCACCAAATATCACATTGGCATCCTCCTCGACGGAATCATATATGAGACGTGCCGCACGATTCACATCCGTGAGACTGAGTCCTTCCCCCCCGGATATATTGAATACGACACCCTTGGCATTATCAATGGATGAATCGAGGAGCGGACTGGATATGGCCGCGCGTGCCGCGTCCTCGGCGCCAGTCTTGCCCTTTCCGATCCCAATTCCCATCAATGCCGTGCCGGCATCGGACATGACACTCCGCACATCGGCAAAATCGACATTGATCAATCCCGGCTTGACGATAATTTCGGATATCCCCACCACACCCTGACGCAATATATCATCGGCTACCGCAAACGCTCGATTCATGGGAGTATCCTCTGGAATAATATCTAGTAATCGATCATTGCTCACCACAATGACCGTATCGACATGTTCTTTCAACCGCTCAATGGCCGCAATGGCCTGTCTCATGCGCCGCTTTCCCTCGAATCGAAATGGTTTCGTGACGATCCCAATGGTCAACGCCCCCGCCTCCTTGGAGACTTCGGCCACCACCGGCGCGGCGCCACTTCCCGTCCCCCCCCCCATGCCGCTGGTGACGAAGCACAAATCGGTCCCCTCGACCATGGCGGCGATCTCGTGCCGACTCTCCTCCGCGGCCCTTTGACCCACCTCGGGATTCCCCCCCGCGCCCAGTCCGCGCGTCGCGCTGGTCCCGATGTTCAACACCTTGGCGCCCTTGGCCTTGCTGCGGCCCAAGGCCTGGGCGTCGGTGTTCAATGCCCAAAAGTCGACGCCGGAAACGCGCGTGTCGAGCATCCGATCGACGGCGTTGCAGCCTCCCCCTCCCACGCCGATGACCTTGATGATGCAGGGAGAGAGCCCGCCGTCGGGAATGATGATGGCTGATGTTGCTGCCGACAGTGATGACGATGATGATGACGATGACGACAACATCATCATGGAGAGGGCAGTTTTACTAGTGCTAGTACTAAAGATGGTACTGCGGCGGGAAATTCCCGCAAAGGATCCTCGTTCGGGTGTCCATCCGTTGGCTACCGCAGAGAGGAAGGACGGGCTGTCGTTGTGGTTGTCATCATTATCATTTTCATCACCGTTATCATTGTCTAGTTCTGAACCTTTGTTGTCAGGAAACAACAACGACCTTTGCAATGAAATACGAGCATGATGTGGTTGTGGTGGTTTTTGATGTTGTTGTTGATGATGAATATGAGAAAGCTGAATCGGCGGCGGTGCAAAGAATGCCATCATCATCGATGCCGATGCTGATGCTGCTGATGCCACTGGAGGGTCGAAGTTGAACACTAAAACCATCATCATCATCACCGCCGCCGTCAGCTGGACCGTGGAATTGTAATTGTAGGTAGATGGCATACTAATAATACTTCTATATTCTATATCTGCTGCTTTTGTATATTAGTATATAATGATGTGATGTTGTTGTTCCGTAGATACTTACTACTCTAGCGGATGCATGATCCCAGTATGAGTGTGGGTGTTTCCGAACAAAAAAACATGATGTCATCAACAACAACTAATCAACAACAACAACTATCATTTATCATTTATCATTTTTCATTTTTTAGTACGTATTGTATTACAGGTTCCAAATCGATTTAAAAAGAGCGGGTTAACTCCCAAGCGGAGTCGATTAACTCCGAAGCAGAGTCGATTAACTCGATAATCGACCGAGGCCTTAATATTAATTCCTACGTATTTTTCGTCGTAGAATCAGATGTATTACTTCCTATGCAGATTTTACCGAAGACAGGATGAATGACAGACCAACAAACGTAAAACGAAAAAAATCCGTCTCTTGTCCGCGTTGACCATGACGAAAGCATGGTGAAAACTCGACGGCAATCAAATCGATTTGGAACCTGTAGTAGTATACGCCTGCTAGAGCTGGAATAATTGTGTGCATTATCCAGTTACACGTGTTCAAGATATCTACTGCACACGCGCGACGTCACAAAACCTGCCCTCTATCGAGAGGGATACATTTGTCAAAAAAATAATGAATAATGATCGATTCATGCAAATAATGGCCCATCTTTTCTTTCTACCATCAATTTTAGGTGACATCATGATCAGCCGCTGTTACTCGCTCAGTCGCAGAATTATTCAGCTCTCCAGGTTTCATTCACGACATCATCATGTCTGTTATTAATACAGTTAATTATGAATATAGATACGCATCATGATACTCTTTTCTCCATCACACTATCTACCACCTTGCCTCTACACACTCAATGAGAAAACGTTAATCCTCCTTCTCATCCTCCAATGGTTTAGTATGAGGTGTCATTCTTGAAAGGCTGGCCAAGTCCCATCAATGAGCTTGCAATATCATCCTCATCATCCATATTCTCTACACCACCGCCCCCAAACTCTTTCTTCACTCGGACGTTAGTCAAATCAGACGACTCGTCCTCCGTCGCAATCTTCTCTCCGACTTCAAGTCTGCCAGCAGCAGGTGGCATTTTTTCAGCGGTGGTGGCAGGAGAGGCAACCAAAGTGGCTGGTATGGCCTCTCTTCTACCAACATTACCTTTGGTTGCATTCATCAAGTTCGCCATCCAGATAGCCATAGCTTGCTTGTCCTCCGGATCGGGCTTGTTCTCCAGCATTTCCACCCATTTCTGGACCTCGGTGGCATCGTGACTTGATGAGACGGTGACTTTACAGGCGGAATCCACAACACCAGGCCTGGAATTGTTCTTGCCGTTGTTGTCTTCGTCCATGGATCGAAATGATGCACTTGAAATTGTACTTGATTCTGTGAGACTGCGCACGGCGGCGATGCCCTTGGCATTCTCGAGCGGTGGTGGGAATACATCACCCGATGGTTTCAGGCTGATTCCTGCCAGCTTTGCTTCATCCTCGGGATGGAAGTCATCGTCATCATGGGTTTCCTCCCTATCTTGCATATCATCATCCTCATTGGCATTTTCGGTGCCACTCTTACCCGCTAAATTCTTTCCGTGCTTGTGTCGATTCCTAAAATTGCGCTTCGCAACTGGAACCTTGCAGTGCAAACAATATCGGAACTTCGCTCCAGCACTCCGACACAATGGGAAACTACAAAGCAATTCATCTCCATGCTCGATATTTGGTGGGATGATAAAGTACGCACTCTTGAAGTTGTGTGCCATGGGCAGTCCACGGGCACGACACGGAACGCGGACTTTCCCTTTCTTCTTCTTCTTCTTCTTGGTCATTGGGTCGCTGGCGGATGGATTGTTGTCATGGTCGACACCGGGTATGATGATAATGTGTTCTTTCTTAACTCCAGTGTAGTCCTCATCTTCGTCAACTCCCGCGGCAGCTCCACCGACCTTGATTCCCACCGGTTGGCAAATCTCGCCACGCATGTTGATGGCGAGAGGACTGCCCTCTCCACTACGTCCGGAACCACCGGCTCCTTGGCAAGTCTCCTCCCCCCCCTCCTCCTCCTCGTCATCTTCCTCGCTGTCATCCTCCTCATCGGAACAATCCTCCATCACGCCATGACGATGTCTATTCCGAAAGTTACGCTTCGCTACGGGAACTTTACAATGGAGACAATATCGGAATTTCACGCCGGCACTGCGACAAGAGGGGTAGGTGCACATGAGCTCATCTCCGTGTTCACAATTCTCGGGTATGACAAAGAATGCTGTCTTGAAGTTGTGATCGACGGGCATTCCACGGGCGCGACAGGGTACAATGGTGGCACCGTAGGAGGTTGCCCCAAATTTAGCAAGATTTGATGTGTCCGAAGTAGCAGCCGCTGCGGCTGCATTCCGTCCCCCTTCTCCAGCGACATTAGCATTACCGCCCAACCCTGCCAAGGATGGCATTCCGACAGCAACCTGCAAGGAGTTTTCAAATCCTTGCTGATTCAATCCAGCCATGGAGAGCTTGGCTGCAGCAAAGTTCTGGGTAGCACTACTTGCTAACAAGGTTTGAGGAAATGATGCGTTGGAATGTTGCTGTTGATGTAGAAATATGTTCTTGATGGCATCATTCATGCATGCTTGCGTTTCTGGGGAAGGAAGAGTAGGACAGAAAAATACAGTGTGAGCAACTAGGTATAATTTCAACTCCAAAGATCTTTTACATGATCGATCCAACATGTAGGGCAAAAACACTAACCATTGGATATACCAGGACCAGAAGCAGCAGCACCATTGTTGATATCCGAATGTGTCTTCGTCATCAACTGAGCGCCGTGATTCGACAATATGGTTCGAGCATCCTGCTGTTCGGCATGCTGGTGAATCGCTCGCAACATTCGAGTTTGTCGTTCATGTTCAAATCGCAATTTCATTAATTCATCGGCCGTGGTGGTCGTCGCTACTGCTGCTGCCCCTGCCGCCGAGGAGGCCTGAGAGGGAGCCGATGCAGCTGCCGCCGCTGCCGCCAAAGTTGCCACATTCATCGTAGCGGCAGTATTCGGATGGAAGGCCATGGCAGCTGCCGCAGCAGCATTGCCGACCTTGGTGACGTCAAATGGAGTGGAAACAAAGGGGGAGTTAATCTGCTGCTGTTGTTGCATCTGATGGACTAGCTGAGCGGCTTGTTGTTGTTGTTGCACTACTTGCTGCTGCTGCTGCTGCTGAACTCTCTGGGCAAACTGGACCCTCGATAACAAATCACGCGCGGTATTTTCTTGCTGGAGTGACCCCATGCCTCCCATTGAGTCGACCATCATGCTGTGACTATTCATGCTCGGGTTACTACTGAGCCCTTGAATGCCCAGTTGATCCCCAGCACCTTGAGTAGTCGCCGCAGCCGCCACCGCTGCAGCAGTGTTGGAATTGACGCCAGGACCAAAGGCACGAGAAAGTGCCACTTGGAGTTGTGCCTGCTGTTGTGCCTGGAGGGATGCCACGAGCTGGGAGATTACGTTTGCCTGGGCGTTCACCTGTGCGGCAAGGTTGGTGCTGTTGGTATCAGTAGTGTTGTTGTTGTTATTGTTGTTGTTGTTCCACTGAGCTTGGGATGCCATCCCAGCCGCGGAGACTTGGGGAGTGGAGTGCATGTTGTTGTTGTTGCCAAAGAGATTACCCAACTGAGGTTGAAGCTGCTCCAGTGTCTTCAGGTTCATGGAAGCATTCAAATTGTTATTGATGTTGAATCCCCCACCGATGGGTGCGAGCTCACTATGGGAGGCGGAATATAGTCTCGCGTTCTGTGGGTTGCTGCCTGGAGTCACGGCCTCGTTGTTACTGCTGCTGTTGCTGTTGTTGGGCCTTTCGCCTCCGCCTCCTCCCAAAGACGGGACGCAGTTGCTGTTCTTGTTATTATTATGCCACGTCATCTTGTTCGTTTCTGAAGCCCGGACTAATAAATCGAGCTTGCCTTGTTCGGAAAGTGTTGTCGCTGCCGTTGCCGCCGCTGCAGTTGTAGTTGACGAATTATTATTTGAGGTGGAGGAGGAAAAGACTGGTGCACCAGCAACTGCAGAAGCGCTTGGAGGATTCGTTGAAGTTGATAGAGAGAAGAACCGCTGGGCTTGGAAAGTCATGCTAATTCATTAACCTCTTGCATCATGTGCTATCGAAGTAAGGTAGTAGTAGATATTTGGCGGTCGAGTTGGTGTATTGTTCAATTGATTACTATGGGACTCGTCTCGTAGAGTTTGTTGTTCTCATACTACTACTGGGTTTGTGTTCGTGGTGCAGTCGCTGCTGCTGCAACTAAAAAGTTACGTCGCCCTGGCCATGACTTTGGTTGGTAATACACTGTAATACAGCGCTCTCGAACCGGAGTTGACGTGACAAACAACTTCAATGTGGAGTTGTCACGTGGTTGAATCTCTTGGAGTCATCACAAGGTACGATTCAGCGTTAAGTAGTAGCCTGACGTGTCATTCTTTGAGACTGAATCTTGACGTTGAACCTGGAGAATGTGGTCAATTTCATACAAGTACGACATTTCGGAAATTTTCTTCGTCGTCGCCAAATAAAAGGAGAGAGTTTGGCGCCCAAAAAATAATAATCGCCCAGAGAGTCTAGAGTGGGCGGGTGTAGTATCGTAGTAAATCAAAAATCAATAGAACCATGCCCGTAGGAAGGCCTAAATCCGTGACCGATGATAGTATGTCAACCGCGCAAAATGATGCACTGATAGCGAATGATAATGTGGATAAAGATGCGGCTGTCTCCACCCTTGATCCAAGCAGCAGCAGCAGCAGCAGTACCACCAATGGAGACGAGGGTATTGACATTGACAGCCCTACTCATCGCACCATACTAACCTCATCTTTCTTTCAAACTGCTGCTGAGCCTCCGCAAGCCGAAACAGAAGAAGTCCTTGTTGTTGTTGTTGCTACTGCTGCTGCTAGTGGGGAAAACAACAAAGATACTCTTGCTACAGATGAGCAAGTGAAGGTGACTTCCACCTCCACGACTGCGGATGCTCACGACAACGCCATTGTCGACCAATCTTTTCTCTCCGCTGGCATTGATGGAAATGATGCTCCCAATCATCCGCACACCAACATGGACAAGTCTTTCAATTCTAAACACATCATTTTACCTCCTGCACAGTCAAAAAACACAATCACAACGCCGTCTCCTGCTATTACTAGTAGTAGCACCTCCACAATAAAATGGTCGACCATACTTGCCACACCCACCCTTTCGCAATGCACCCCCTCGATGGATGGCACGATTTTATCCTCCTCCACAGCATCTCCGTCACTTTCACCATCCAACAACAATAACAACAACACTAATAACAATCTACACGGCCTAGGATTGAAATATTGCGTCGATCAATCCATCAGTCTCTCCCGAACTTGTGGGGGATGCACCTCCCTACTCATCGATCTGGCATCCTTGCATGACGAAATATCCGGAACTTTGGGTAAATTATTCCCAACCATCATGACAATACTAGTGGCATCATCATCATCATCCCCCTCATTGGAACAATTTGCATCCGGAATTCACAATAATCTCCAATCGCTTGCCAACCAAACACAATCCATCGGTGACAGTTTACGAACCAATATTGCTGAACCCTATCAAGAGTGGGCCAGCATAATTTCTGATGAGAGTATGAAACAATACAATGAATACAATGGTACTAGACTGAAATGTGTTTTGGCACGGAAGGAGGCCGAGCGATTACGAATGAGATATGTCGAATGTGTAAATTTGTGGGAGGCATCGATTCGAAGTTTTCGCAAGGCGGCTCGTGCTGCCGCTCAGGGAGGAGGGGGGGGGAAGAAGAAAAAAAGTCGAAAGGCAGAGTCATTAATGTCAGAAACTAGTGGTAGTGGTAGTAGTAGTGTTGACATCAAGGGGGGTGCTGGTTCTATTGGCGATGGAGAAGGAGATGAAATAATGCAGCTCGAAACCACTATCGCCACTTCTACTACTACTTCTGCTACCTCGTGGATGAATACATTACGTCAATTGGGTAACACCTACAACGTGTCAAAACAGTGCGAGTCTGTTATTCGTGCCCATGACGAGATGCAACTGGCACAAACGAACTACACCCAGGCGGTTATGACAGAAAATGCCGCTGTCGAGGAGGCCATGGCGATTGAAAAGATGGCGTTGGATTCGGTGCAGCATTTGGAGGAGGTGAGTCAAAGTTGCATACCAGTGGATGGATCCGTTTGTTCATCATCTCCCCCCAATCCTTTTGGTAGAATGGTATGGTGTTTTACTAATCACCCTTTTTAACACGCGCTTATCTTTGTAGGAGCGTGTTACTCTCGTTATTGGGTTAGTTGACCGCTTCCTCCAAGATGAGAAAGAATCCCTTGAGAATATGTCCCTTGACCCACCACCGACGGTAGATCCTCTTGATGTGACCGCTTGCAGCATTCGGGAACTTTCAGTGCCGCCATCATCTTCAATAGTATCCTCACCACCACTACCATCATCACAACCAGTCACCGCAGCCGCTGCAGCAGCCATGTTCATGAATCCACGTCGTCGAGCTCAGTCGGACGAGCCTGCCATTAACGAAACACGACAGCTCAACCTTCCCGACAACATTGCTGAAATTCGTGACAACACAAGGAGTATGATCGGACGCAGATTAAATCGACTCAGAACAATGAAACTAATCGCGACGTTCAACGAAGATATGGCCTCGGTAATTGATAACTTTGCTTCATGTCTCAAGTCCCAAATTGAACGCAGTCAATTTTACGCGACACTGACGAAGAATGGGGAGGGTGTCAATAATGTCATCAGCGCTTGGAACGCTGCTATTGGATCGCTAGAAATGTACGCGCGAAATGCTGAGTTATTATCGAAGCAAATTTTAAAGGAGAATGACGAACTTCAACGAATTATTGCATTATCAGAACGGGGGGCCAAGATCTTATCGGAACGGGAGGAGGTCCGATGGAAATCACTCTCTGATGCGGCGAAAATTGAGTTGAAGGCGAAGGCGAAGCATAAGCAATATCTTCTTGATCTACAAAAGGCTAGGGCTCGTTTGACATCGGTCGAGGAGGGTAGTGGCGGTGGAGGAGATGACACCAACGTCACTCCTCGAAAGACGACGAAAAAAATTGATAAACATGTAAACAAGGCCATGGGGAAAATGTTTAGTATACTGCCTGGAGGAGGTGAGGAGGTAATGAACAAGGTGCTCACGCCACAGCAGCGATTGGCAATCGCTTCTCGGCAGTTAGATGAAGCGGAGGGTAAGGAGGGGAAAGTCACTGAAATCTTTGAGAATGCCCGCGCTGGTAAAGAACAGGCAATTACTTCGTACACAGCGGAAGCGAATGTAGCTGAAGTCAAGTTCAAATCCGAGGAAAGAAGTGAGTGGGTAGTGGTGCAAACATCGCTCTTGGGTTCGATAAACGCCATGAGAAATTTTCGAGATGAGCAAGTAAGAAATGTCACATCGATGATTCTCACGAAGAACAATTTGCAGGATAAGGCATTGGAGGATGTGGCTGGATGGGCGGTTGCGACAGAGAAGCGTGTGAGAGATCATCTGGCTCGTTGTGGTAGCGAAAGCACAAAGGATGACGATGTCAAATATTATAATGGATTCTGTCTCAAGGTACAACTGGTGAAGTGCTCAGATATGCAGGAAACGATACGCCACCTTCTAGACGACGAAGACGACGATGAGGATGTGTCTGATGACAAAATTGGTGTAGAGTATGATGCAAATTCGGAATCTCATTCCAAAGAAATGGACGGGGTTGTCCATGACACACCATCGCCACCGCTCTCGGATATACCCGCCGATTCAGTCATGAAAAAGATGGATCCCATATTCTCGAAGACGCTTTCGAATGTTTCGATCGAGGAATATTACCTCTCTGGTTGGTCTGAGGAGGAGACCCCGCTGTATGGACGATGGTTGAAACGAAAGGGCAGTTTCGATATTACTGTTGGGGAATGGGAACTCTCTACCGAGAAAGGCTTTGAACATGCATGGTCTGGCGAGACATTTCCACTAAAAAGAGTACGTTCTCTATGACCGGTGTATTATTATGTAATATGTCATATTCATACACCATGTAAAATTCTGTTCCTTTCATAGGTTATCCAATTCAAATTCAGGCGTACGACACATTTGTACGTTGGTTCTCCAATTGCAAGTGTAACCCAAACGCAATATTTGATGAAGGACGGTAATGATCGGTGCATTGTAATGATGACAGTCGATATTGATGGAGTCCCCTATTCGGATTCGTTTGCCGTAGAGGTTCGATGGGCAGCGCGGCGGTTAAAAGAGAAAGACCTTGCTATTGATGCTGGGGTCTTTGTTCGATTTACCAAATCTAACATGTGAGTTCATCGTCAATAAGTTTCCGTCTACAATATTCTCTGTATGATTCACACGCATGGTTCGTTTCTCGGATGTATGATGATAAGGTTTGCAAGCAAAATCAAGAGGTGAGACAAGTTTCATATTTATGTTTCTTTTCTTGGTTGGTCATATCTAAAGGTCATCTGCGTTGTTGATTTTTATTCTCCCTAATAGCGGGACACTCAAGGAGACTTCGGGCTTGCATCTGGATCTCTTTGAAGTTATCAAGTCGGCTATCACTTCCACCGAGAACGGCGGAGCCATCGCCGATGTAGATGTCGAGGAGCCTGATGATGGAGTGACGCAAATGTCGACAGAAGTAGAGGGAGAAATGGATGCTGCCAAGGTCGACACTCCCTCCCATTATTTCGAAGGCATTCTTCGTCAGTCGATTGTTGCTGGGTCGTCTCTTTCACAACGCCAACAGTTGCTATTGCTATTATTCGTTTTGTATTTTGTGACAACGATGTTCTTCCTTGGAACCAGTAAATCAAGTAATGGAGAAGTGACTGACCTTGTTCGTAAGGTGGAAGACTTGACGAAGGAAGTAAGGGAAATGAAGGCCATTCTCGAAAAAGTTATTCACAATCTAAGTGATGAGTAGAATTGACCTGTTCGTAAACCTAACGTAATGTGTAGTGCTGTGTTTTCGAAAGATGGGATGTTTATGTTTCCAACTGTGTAGATACTGAATCCTCTGTGCAGTGGTCGTCAAGACAAGGTTTTAGTTGTTACAGCGTGCATTATGAATCATTAAATTCAATTCGCTCTCAGATCAATCAGCCATGCCTACCCTCGTTAGAATCCGTTCAAAAGTAACAAACGCGCCACCCCCTCCCATCGCCGGACCGCCAATCTCAGTGTCGATGCAGCATCAAGTAAAGAAGAAGAATCACAGCGACAGTGATGGCGGTGGCGGTGGGGACGTCTTGGATCGAGACAATCTCAGCAGCAGCAGCAGCAGCAGCAGTAGTAGCAGCAGCAGTAGTAGTAGTAGCAGCAGCAGCGATACCAACAGCAACGACAACGATTACGACTCAACCGCTGACATCGCACCTGTAGTAGATCCTAGTGAAGGTAAAGAATCGAAAAATGTTGAGGACAAATCGGTGAAAATTGATCATGTCGTCGCTGATAGAAACAACGAAGAATGCGACATTTGTGGGGATGGGGGAGGTGAGTTTATCAAACTACCATTGGCCTGGAATATTACTCATTGAAATCGCATCCGTACGACATGACACCAAACACCAACCTCACGACTCACGATTTACTAATATTTGGTGCTTTTTGGTGCAGAATTGATTTGCTGCGACTGTTGTCCAAAGAGTTTTCATGCCAATTGCCTTCATGTGGAACCGGACAGTCTCCCCGATCCATGGTATTGCTCGAGTTGTGTGGTTAAAAATGCAAAAGTCGACAGCAACGACAAGACAAACACTGTAGAAGATATAGACAAACAGAAACACACAGCTGTACTATCAGCATCAATATCAACCACAGCAGCAGTCGACCACGTCAGGAATAATGAAAAAAAAATCACAGATCCGCCAACAAGTAAAAGCGCACCCTTTCCGGAATGTGATGATAAAAGAAAATTATCATTATTAGGTCAGTTCCCAGTTCCTTCATTATCTTTGGGATTAATTGAAGATCATGTACTTCGTACTCATTCGTCTTGAACACAACTGGCAATAATTCTTTGTGACACAATCAGATGTGGAACCCAAAGTGAACATGTCGCTCGATATACTTGACAGCGATTCATATTACTGGAGTAAAGGTGTAATAATTTACGTCAAGCGCATCATCCCAAAAGGTCCAAATGTGAAGCTTCCTGATCATACGAAGGCAAATTGCATCGTCACTGTTCGATACGAAGGTTGGGGATCCTTGTCATGTGAGGATCTTTCATACCCCAACGAACGGTTAGCTCCTGTAGCAACCTACACGAAGCCAGTCAAGTGCTTAGTTACTCTATCGGGCCTTAAGACGAAGGAAATGGGCCTCACTGAATCGAACAAAAGCGTTCAGAATTGGACAAATGTGTGGCCGTGCAAGATTTACCTTCGGACACCTCATAAAAATAATGTCCATGCGAGCAATCTCCTTCGCAATCAAAGCAATTATTTTGTTCAGCCATACATGACGTATTTGCTCCCGCACTACTTGGCGAAACACATGAGCCATGGAGGACAGTGGCTCGCGGCGAACTCATGTCATAAGTGGAGAGATCTTAGCGTGAAGGATAATTCGACCGAAGTAACTTGCATCCTGCATGAAGTTTCGTCAGGAGGGCAAAAAAAGGGAACAGACTTGTACTTTGTCACCAATAAGTTCTGTCAGGCTTTCCAAACGGCTCAGACGGACCCCCTCTCGGTCGAATTACCCACTCGTTTGTTTCCAAAGAAGAAGGGGGGTGATCATGACGATAGTCAACATACTTCGTTAGAACAGAAGGCCGATTCTCATTCTCCCAAATTGAAAGCCATAGTTAAGGCAGCACCATTGATTGGGCCAATGCCAGAACCTGTGCCACGACATGTCAAGAAACGTGAGATCCAAAAAAGCAAGAAGAGAAAAATGATGAATCCACCCTCTCCGTCAACATCACCTAAAGACGCAACTAAAATATTGCCTTCAGTAAAGCCGGCACCACCCTCTGCGCTCGAGTTTGAGAAGAGACAACGAGGCAGTCAAACAAGTGCTACAAGAAGAAGATCAATTTCGCCCCGTCCAATAACATCGAGACCCACATCATTAGATGCTACCGCACAAGCGCCAACACAGTTTAAGTCTGCGTCTTTGTCGTCATCTTTGCCTTCGTGGTACGAGCATCCTCCCTTTCTTCCTCCACCTATAGCCATCACGGACACGGTACATCCTAGCCGTGGTGTGCGATACCTTCCAAATTCGAATCGTTGGACAAGTGTGCTGCGTGTCTCTGGAAATGATCTTTTCGTTGGCGCGTATGAAAGTCAATTCGAGGCTGCACGCGGTGCCAAAATTGCGTTGGAACAATCAAAGATCATAAAGAAAAGGCAAGCAGTAGGATGCGTTGAATCAATCAACAATCAAAGGGAAGGTGCTGCTAGTGGTGGTGGATCGGATGCTGTGAATAGGACACCTCGAATGGCTCATTTTGCAAACGTTGCATCGGCATCAACTGCACCAGAATCTGGTAAGCTTGCTGACCTGTTCAATATATCAGCAGAATCGATTGTCTCGGCATTCGAAGAGGCTCAATTGAGACGGGGTCAAAAGCAATCATCAGATCGTAGTACACGATTTCGTCTTCAAGATTGGCTGAATAAGCACTCAGCGCACAAGATGCTGGTACTGTCGCCAAATGATGTTTTACGTGACGGACATGCCTTTGTCGTCAACGTAAGTGGTGACGAGAGTGTCCATAGGAAACGACGGAAGCAGTCGAACCCGCGGCGTTTGTCACAGATGACTTTGGCGGATGTCTTGAGACATGAAACGACGGAATCAGTCTCGTAGCGTTTGCAGCATGGCTCATTGTGAGAACTGGATTAAACATTATCAATCTTGATCATTCAGGAATTGGAACGCCGAAGTTTGTGATAAACAATCCGTTTCGTAGGTAGTTGTTCGCTCATCATCATCTTCCATCTTCCACACAATGTCATACTTTCTACGAGTAGTCATACCGACTGTCGTTGGGGATGGCATAATTATTTGCCATTGGTCGAATGGATTTTTTGGTATTTAATGACAATTCTAGACCGTGTGTAATAGTTGTGAGAAATATTCTGTACTACAAGTTATAGCAAAGCATTTATCGAAGCCTTACGAAGTAGAATATCTCCCGTGTCGACCATGGTGATAATGGATATAATCATTTACATATACAAAGTTGAAGGAATCTATTAGAACGTAAGGGAAGCGAACAAGCCGCCGAACGAAGCTGCAGCTACAACGATACCAAATGGAGACACACCACCACCCGCAACAGCCGATGATGATGATGATTCTGATCCACCAACTGGCAAGAGCTGATCCATGGGAATGAGATCATTGGACGAATCGCCGCCGCACCAAATTCGTTTCTGCTGACCATCCAATCCAGTTGTGGACATCTCCTCTTCCGTTCCTTCGGAGAAGAATGCCTTGTTATTTTTCGTAAAGCATCCCTTCGAAGGAAAGTCGCCAACGTAAAAATCGACAATGCCCAATTCCTCGGCCTTGGCTTCACACTCGTTGGCGGTCACACAGGGGCTTGCCGCATATGCCATCTGGAGAGTAGTGGTTGCAGCGATGGCAGCAATGGTGAGCAGCTTCATGGTAACTTTGGATTGATTGCAGAGGAAGTAAGTTCGGAAGATGATCCAAATGAAATATAAAGAGACTGAAGTAAAATTGTGAAAAGTTGATGAACCGTAGATGGATGTTATAATTGACTTTTGTTCCGCAGCGAGAGGGTGGGGCGCGAAAGGTGCACACTGCGGTACACTCAAGAAGTGGATCCATAAATTTTGATCTGCCCATAGAGTGATTATTGCTGTTCCAATATATTATGATAGATACAACAGCGTCAAAATCCAATAATTTCATTTCCTGCGAGTCTATCATCTCCGTGTCAATGCTGTGCGCACCTCTCAAAGAAAACATGATTTTTTCTCAAAAAATATTGAATTCAAATTCAAAGTATTGGTTCACTGCTTTTGGCGGGAGATGAAAGTTGTTTGCAAAGAGATTCTCTTCCGCGAGTCGGACATCGATCGGACACACCGCCACAACCACAACCAGTTCCACCAGATCACGATGATGCACCCTCGCCCGGCTCAAGTGTCAGTGGCAGTGTCGCTACGGCGAAAGCTAGAAAGCATTACTCACCGAGTCAATTCGATTGGACGATCCTCTCACGCTGAATGTATTGCCCAGTGCAACAAGCATAGTGCATGACACGGCAATTCCAGGAGTGTAATTTAGTTGCATCTCGATCCGAGCACTTCATCATGACGTCAACGTCAACATCCACATCCACATCACGGATTTTCCATTATCCATATCCTCCTCGAGGAATCAAAAATGTCAACGGAACATCGTGCCACACCTCTTCGGCATTACAATTGCTATTCCACTGCTTTCCGAAAGTGACCGAGGCATTGCTAGACTTGGCGCCGATATCTGCTGAATATTACTGGATCGAAAAATGCTGTCCCGCGGAGGCTGCGACACAACAGAAACGAGATTGCATCGACCAATCCCAACGTGAGATAGAGGGAATGAAGAACTCTTCCTCACCAGCGGAAATAAATCGGGATGTAGAGTGGAGTCGTATCATACAACGGGAATTCGTGTACCAATTATCTTGGTTTTTCCATCTGTTGGCCCATTCGGAAGATGTGCTCCAAATTTCCAAAATCAAGGCGAGAGCCGTCATTAAAACACAAGGCCTGCAAGAGGATATTATAGAATTGAAAGCGAAGAAAAAACGAAGGAAGAGGAAACATTCAAAGGATACCAGCGCATCGAAGATGATGTCTTCATTTCAACGTGCCACCATCAAAGATTTCAAGGCCAAATCACGTGCAGGTAAACTAAGTATGGATGATTGGGAGCTTCTTGTAATGGCAATGAAGGATACTACTCACAATATTCAGTACAGTGTGGCATGCTCCTCCTCAGATAATATGGCGGCACCAAATAAGGAGGTGGGGGGAGATGAAGCAAAATATGCCAACAACGAAATCACCACTTCTTCCAAACCAATCAATTCAAACGCCAATAATAATGATTGCGCCACCAAATTCAGCAGCAACAGTGGCAGCGATAGCGACAGCATCGATCCAACCAACTTTTATCAATATTTATCATCCTACGACGCTAACTTTTCACCACTCAATAGCAATTGTCACAACCCAAGGAGGAAAAATGGCTCCCTGGCAATTAATACCAACAATGTGGGTGATGCCGCCGTGGTATTTCGAACTTTGGTTGGGGCCTTGGAAACTTCGGTGAAGGATGAATTGAGTAGATTGCAAGGTGGTTTGGATAAATTAGATTTAACTATTCGAACTGATAAAAATGAAGGACAGGAGAAGGACACAGAGGTGGATGAAGGTCAAGAAAACCACGGAAGTGGTCCCTCGGAAAGACAGCTAATCACATCACTCAAGCAGATACAATTGTCAATACAACACTCCTGGTCGGGGACGCTCGTTTCACGAATCGTTGGGAGGCACTCTACAACTACTACCACATCATTATCCAGCAGGAATGATGATGATCCCAACAAACCAACACCACCACCAACAACAACAACAACAACTTTGCAACGCACGAAGGTTAATGGCAACATTGAGCGTCCTTTACCAGTGCCTTTTCCCCTACCGGTTGTTAATAGGCAGGACAAATCCGATGGAACATTATTAGGTCGTACAAACTATTTCCAAAACCTTGAACAAGCATTTCATAGTGTTACCATAGAACCTATTCCGATTCGGGGGTATGATTGGAGTGAACTGATTCAACGTGGGGAGGTTGTTGAGGAAGAATATGCTATACAGCTAAATGAGGATGAAGGTACATTTGTGGAGGGAGAGTTGTCATTCATAAAGAGAGAAATTGTGGATGAAGAGATATTACGGACAGAGGGTAATCCAGACATCAAAGCTGAGGATACATGTACTGAAGGCACAGGAGAAAATGACATCGAATTGAGTCGATCGATTGCTTGCCAAACTGATTTTTCGAGAAATGACATTGGTACACAAACATTCACTGAAGAGAATACCCAGCAAGAGGATAACGACGTCACCACTAACCTTCCAATGGCAAAATTAGGAGTAGAACAGAAATCATGTTATGCCGCCGCTGTCACCGCTTTAGTGATGTCAAATCAAGGTGCTTCTGTGGCTAGTCGGCACAGTCGTATCCGACGATCGGTTCTGAGTCGAACTGACTCAGTGGAGAGTCATGTTGGTGATTGTCAAACCGACACGTTAGTGGAGAGCGATGGCAGCAACTTCTTGGGGATGGAGAATGGTACCTTATCGGGGATGGAAATTGGTGATCTCACAGACGATGATGCGCAACAGGATGATGAATCTATGAAGGAGGAATCGCCTTCAGATAGTTCTTCAAGCGAAGAGGAGTCTTCCGTCGATTCACACGTGTCGTCGGTTAATACTGACACGTCTTCCGAGGAAAATGGTAAAGAAGGGGATGACAAGTCATTCTCAACGCGCTCATCTGCTATAGAAACACCGCCTGATATTGACAACATTAGCCTTGGTTCATTTACTGACTCTGAGCCAGAGTTGGACGAGAAAAAGGACAGCGATAACATTACTCGTCGTGTGACAGCGCATGATATAGCACACGATGAAGCTATCGACACCAACAACAACGATAATATGCAACAGGAAGGGAGTGAGGTAGGCCAGCCTATTTTGCACACGTCAACCATCGACATCGACGAGAGTACACTTCTCGCCAATTGCAGCGGTGATGGATTATCTGTAGCCAAGGACACAGAGGAGATTCAGGCCAAAACTGAGGTTGATCCATCCGCCATTACTACCGCAGCGATAATTGATTTCGATAACGATGATACGTGTGCCATCAGATGCAATGCTGATGATTGTTCGTCATCTTCTACAACAACAACGTCGTCTGCCTCCTCTACCTCTAACTCTACCTCGTCATATTCTTCCACTGATGACACATCCTCATCTGACTCTTCACGATCATCCTCGGGCGAGTCATCCTCCTCAACCTCAACCTCGGATGATGATTATGACAACAACGACGACGCTGTTGACAATCCGCAACAAGACAAGAACGCTGCTGAATGGATCACAAGAAAAGAAACTCGGCTCTGTCTTCCTCTACCCCAGTCGCTCGTTTTCCATCTAAAACGGTTTGAATACTCGGTCACAAAGGGCCAAGTACAGAAGTTAGCTGGCGAAGTGGATATCCCGCATAGATTGAATGTGAGGGTCTGTTGCTTGGACACAACATCCACTGCAGCTAGACATGACATCACCGCATCCGCACAGGATAAAAAAAGCAACAACATGAATTCATGTTGCTACGAATATATCTTATCGGGGGCTATTGTGCACGTCGATCCGAACGAAACGGAAGATGAGATTGAGTTTGGCAGCGTTTCAGAGGGGCATTATGTCACGTTACTTCATTCTCCTTCATCGAGTGCAACAAGCACAGAAGTATATGATCCTAACCATGTTGAAAGAGAAGAAGTTGGCGCATGGACAGAAATTGACGATGATATGATTCACATTGTGGACTCAGTTTCAGATAGTGAAACGAACGCACACCATCGTCGTCATCCGGCATTGGACGATATCTGCGGATGCAACAAATACAACAACGCTGCATCCAATATCATTCGAAAGGAGGATTGTCGGTATGCTATGTTGCTCGTATATTCACGCCATTGCCAGTGTTAAGATATAGAAAGACAGGACGAGTAAACTCTTCTCGAAATAGATGAATCTAGATCTACTCATTATTGTGTTTCCAATCATATTTCAGTAGAGAACTGTCCAAATAATGCATAAACTCAGTATTGACCACTGGTGTCTTAGTTGAATCACTCATGGCATACAGGTTATAATAATCATTCTCATATTGTTCAGGGCATTCAAGAGACTTGGCATAGGACAAGACTTTGTGAACGCTCAGAGTAACAGATTTCATTTGCCCCGGCCCCGTAGTGTTACATGCTCCTTGTGGTCCAATATAGTCATCAACCAAGTGCTTTAGTGCTTCCTGGTCACTTTCACTTGCATCGATGAAATGATGGTTTAAAACAGCTTTTTTGCTGTTGCTCACTTCATGATGGTAACAACGATTGTGGACATGGATGATTCCAAGACGTACTCTATCTTTGTCCCAGTTTTCCATTGGCTGATGGAAATTTCCTAAATGACCACCAAGGTCAAACCCTGCAAACGACCTTGAATCTGCCACAGCCTTGAAGTCTGTATTTGTTACTTCCCCCATTGGAAAGTGAGCAATATCATCACCTCTGCCTTGATTACAGAGTGTGCGGTTTGGGTAGGTCATTGATGCATAAAGTGCAGTCAATCGCTGCCCATGTGCTGTTGAATTCCAATATTCAAAGTCTCCCAAGAAGTCATGCACAGCATATGGTGACAGAGTGCAATTGCTGAGATCCATGCAATACTTGCTATCAGGGCTAGTGGGGTGGTTAACAACAATAAACTCATCTGTGTCCATCTTCATCATGAGATCAGATGATCCTTGAATCTGTTCACCAATTGAACTTATCTCAGCTGCCAATTGGTTGAGGTCTGCGGTAGAAAATATCACGTTAGTCCCCCAGTGGTCACGAGCATGTCGTAGAAAGGCAGTGCATTGAGGATCACTACTATCATCAATAATATAGAGGTTTTCAAACCCCAGCAGGGTGCCATGATACACTGTCCAGTACTTCAAAAGTGGCCATTCATCTTGGGTCATCAATATCATTTTCAGAACAAGACTACTGGGGCGAATGACTCGTTTGCCAACTATGGCACCATCACTGCTATCACTTGCCCTTGTTTTGGTCAGCGATTGCAACTGTGATTTCCATTGTCCCCAAGTCTCATCACTGCCAATGCTGTTATTTGACAGCATATACTCACGATATGTACGACCCTCTGTATCAACATTATAATATGGATGGGCCAGAAAGGGTTGACCGTGTAAGCTTGGCTGATCCATCAAATCTGACAGCACAAAATAGTTACTCGTTGAATTTGATGGCAGGTCTGGAAATTCATAACCAACGTCACTGAGAGCCAGAAGCCAAAGTTGCATGGCTTGCACATCAGGCAATCCAATATACTCATGCTCATAGAGAGCAACTGTGAGTTTTTCAATTCTTGCTGGAAGGAATTTCTCTTCGTCATTCCACTCTTTCAGAAATTCAAGCAGGCCAGCAGACTTATAGTACAAGTCTTCTTCTGCTTGCAAGTCAGCCAAGTAATTGTGTTCATTTCGGATGTGATCCACCATGGGTGGAGAATAAAGCAAGGCCAACTGCAGGTCTTTCATGATGCGCTGAGTGAAGTAGGATCTCCAAATATCGGATACCCGTCCTGAGACAGTGAAGGGCAGCATTAATCCCCAGAATGCTCGTATCGTATGGACCGTGGCTTGAGCATTGTATGGGGAATAGCTGTTAGGTGGGATTAGAAACTTGCTGGCTTCGCGTTTGTTGTGAAAAGTGAAGGGCAAAGGGTGTGTTAATCTGTAAATGGCATCAACGTCAGGATCTCCGTCACAAGTAGACTGAATTACACCAATAGAGGCGCGGGGAAGACTTCCAAAAGCAGGATTCTGGTTCTTAACTTCTTCAACACCTGCTGTTGTTGGATCTTGAACATACTGGATCGGAAATCCCCGGGGCCAAGTGCCATCTTCAGAGGGCATCATGAATGGAAATGGATTGAAAGCAGGCGTTTTGAGATTCGTGAGCTTATCCTGCTCCTGCTGAGGGGGCAAGTATCGGAACAGTTCTTGCCGACCACCTTGCAGCAAATCGTATGGCGCAGTATTAGGTTTGAGAACATTGTCATCATCAAAATCAAAGATGGCTTGAGCTCCATGTGCAATGGCGTAGAGGTATCCGATATTCTTTTGGGCAAAACTGCGATATGGAATAGCTCGCACAAAGTCATGAGGAATTTTTCTTGGTCACCTGTGGAAAGGTACACTACATTGCTACTGCTATTCGTCGCAATCGACCCCGTGAAAGATTCATCAGGAGTTTTGGTGTCACCCACAATGACAACACACCATGTGTCTCCTTCATTGTCAGGTGATGTCTTGGTAAGTTCCACAACTTGGCGAATGGACTCACTCGGCTCATTGATGGTGGTCACCACAGCCCATAGAGGACAGTTTTTCTTCTTGATGCTATTTTCAGCAGGGAAGACTAAATTGGATCCCTGCTCTTCTCTGGCTCTGAACTGACGTTGCGAGCACATCAGCTGACCCTCAAATGAGCGTGTTTTCTGTCCACCAATGAGTAGGCCTGTAGCGGCATTGTGGGAGACAGCGACAATTGTCGATGCCGCTTGCTCTTGGACCCCAATACCGATCATGAATGAGCGGTAGTTTATAAAAATCAGCAAAACCAAAGCCATAAGCACAAGCACCCAAACGACAATCTTCTTGGTACCGCTGCTGCTGTTGATGCTGCTGCCTGATTGTTTGGACATAGCCACCTCCTTCTTGGGTTTCGGAATCATTATTGGTGATTGGTCAGGTCTTATCAAGAGTCAAAGTCAAGAGAGAGAGAGAAGAGCAAACAAAGGAACATCCCTTCACCTGGAAGAAGCAAGACCAAGCCCCGAGGTAAGCCGTGTTTGGCGATCTTTTGAACAACAATGCACATATAGCAATTCGCCAAATTCATGCCACATGAAAATAATGATACGCCGGGTGCACATCATCAATCATCTTCTTCCACAAGTCTGCCTCCTCTCTCTCTCTCTCTCTCCTCTCTCTAGAGAGAGAGAGAGAGAGATACCTTTATCTCTCCCTTGTCATATTCTTCATTCTTCCACTGATGACACATCCTCATCTGACTCTTCACGATCATCCTCGGGCGAGTCATCCTCCTCAACCTCAACCTCGGATGATGATTATGACAACAACGACGACGCTGTTGACAATCCGCAACAAGACAAGAACGCTGCTGAATGGATCACAAGAAAAGAAACTCGGCTCTGTCTTCCTCTACCCCAGTCGCTCGTTTTCCATCTAAAACGGTTTGAATACTCGGTCACAAAGGGCCAAGTACAGAAGTTAGCTGGCGAAGTGGATATCCCGCATAGATTGAATGTGAGGGTTTGTTGCTTGGATACAACATCCACTGCGGCTAGACATGACATCACCACATCCGCGCGGGATAAAAAAAGCAATAAAATGAATTCATGTTGCTACGAATATATCTTATCGGGGGCCATTGTGCATGTCGATCCGAGCGAAACGGAAGATGAGATTGAGTTTGGCAGCGTTTCAGAGGGGCATTATGTCACGTTACTTCATTCTCCTTCATCGAGTGCAACAAGCACAGAAGTATATGATCCTAATCATGTTGAAAGAGAAGAAGTGGTTGGCGCATGGACAGAAATTGACGATGATATGATTCGCATTGTGGACTCAGTTTCAGATAGTGAAACAAACGCACACCATCGAGGTCATCCGGCATTAGACGATATCTGCGGATGCAGCGAATACAACAAAGCTGAATCCAATATCATTCGAAAGGAGGATTGTCGGTGTGCTATGTTGCTCGTATATTCACGACATTGCCAGTGTTAAGATATAGAATGACAGGACGAGTAAACTCTGCTCAAAATAATGGATATATCCAGATCTACATAATTGTGTTCCCAATCGACCACTCCGTTACCATGACAGACCATGACCATCGACAGCCCGCTTTTTTTCTTTTTTTTCGGCTTGGGGCGGTTCCAAGTCCAACGGTCACAAGACCATGGCCGTGCATGAAAGCTCAGAGCAGTATTCGCAGGTAATAGTCCCGGAGAAAGGAGGGCTCTATAACCTAATAGTCCCAGCTCCTACTACTCCCGAGATGATACGGAAGGAGAAGAGACAAGACAATGGTAATCCTATAGTATGTATTAGTCTCTACCGTACGTTAGCAGGAAGCCACCCCGTCCACCCCACTCCCACCACTAGAGAAAATAAGCCATACGCGGAGACCATGAGTAGCAGCAGCAACACTCAAACTCTCTTACCAGCCTTATCCATCTTGCTTCTCCTATCCTCGACCTATTTTGTCATTCGCCATGCCAAACGCAAAACATCGTTGAGTGTTATTCTATTATCAATCCTAAGTTTTGGATTTGGATTTGCATCCGTGGCGTTATTGCCCATTGATTTGAGTTATGCTTCCATGGCGTTGATGTCGTCGTCGTCGTCGTCGTCGTATTCTACTTCTTTGGACGCTAATGCGGATGACAACGATGAGCAAGCTGCAAGCGTGGTGAATAACAATCCAACCTATCTCCCCTGGCGCATCACCTACTGGACCACCTTCATATTGGCATGGTTCATCTTACCAATTACACGAGAAGTTCTCACCTCTGGACAATTCACCTTCTATCATCGACTTAAAGATGGATTGTCCAATTCATTTCGTGGTCTCCTAATAATGATGGCGTGTGGGGTAACATCGATATTTGCCATGGCAATACATTTAAAGTCATTCCATTTGGTCACCATTGTGTTACCGGTACTAATGGCCATGAGCAATACATATGGGTTGCTATTAGTGGCATTATTACTGGGGAATGGATTGGTAAATATACCTAAACGGTATTGGAGAGAGGCATGTCCTGCCAAGGAGTTGCGACGGGCATTAATCATGACTACCAATGCCGAAGAGGAATTGTTTGAGGCAGTGATGGAATTGGAAGATGTGGAGGATAAAATTGAAGAGGTGTGCCAGACGGCCGTTTGTTTGAGAAATGATGGTGACGATGGAATGATGGGTGGAAGTAGTACTGAAGAAGAAGGACGATTTCAACTCCAACGAAGAAAGCGGCGTGGATTATGTATTTGCAAAGTCGATGAAGTGACAGAGTTCCATGAATGCCTTGAAGATTTGGTTCGAAGGAAAAATGAGACTGCTGATTTATGTTCCGAAAGAAGGACGAGACGAGGTGGAACTAATGGTGGATCCTCTTCTCCTCGACGACGAAGCATGAGAGACGACGATGAAGACAACAATAGGAATGCCGATGGAGAGGTCAACACTATGGATATCAAGTACCTAGTCTCGCTAAGTGGGCTACTAACGACGGCGCAGGAAAGGGTGACGAGTGCTCAGCAACGTTGCGATCACTTGATGGACCACAGCCGCCTACTTTCCAAGATGATGGATGATGACACTTCTTCGACAAATGGGGGAGAATTCGAAAACGGCGCCGATACCGATTTGTTACTTACTTCGCCTTCATCGCCCAAGAAATATTGCCGCAAAATTCAATTCGCACTCCAACGATCATGGATGCGGTACCTTCGATATCCCGTCTACCGATGCATCGCCCTTGTCACAGCAACGCTATCCATGTTCGTCTTGCTCAGCGAGGTGACACTTGGAGTACCACTCAATCTCTCGCCCTTTTCATGGACACTGCATGCTCTGGATCGATATCATAAGGAGCACAATAATTCGACTAGTCGGTTCCTGTTTCAAGTGGCAGCGCTAATACCGCTGCTGTACATGTCACTCTGTGTATACACGTGCTTGGCTCAGATTAGCCAATTAGGACCATACTGCTTGAGAAGCAATCGACAGAGCACTGGCGTGGCGTTGGTGTTCAACGCTCAGTACTTGGTCAGGTTACAATTTTCGTTAGGGTACAACTATCTGTTGATGTGAGTGTTTTGTTGGCGAAGAAGCAGATTGACTTGTTGTTCCTTAATGCTTCTTCACTCACACACCAAATCTCTTTTCTCTGCCCATCACCACAGGCTCAAATATGATATGACTCACTGCGCGTTCAGCAAAATCATGAGTGATATGTCCACAATCCCCTTCTTTGGTACCTCCTTTACCGTCTATGCACCGCTCGTTATCGTAGCTGTGTGCTTGTTCACTTTCTGCGATTTTTACGTGAAGATTCTTCGCTTTGTTGGGATAGATCACGAGGACTCATTGTTACTGGGAGAAGAGGATGAACTGGATAGTAAGGTCAACGAGGGCATACAACTGATGAAAAGAGATGCAGAAAGGAGAGAGAACACACGCACCGTCGGGGGCACACCTCCAAGTCCAGAGAAACAGAGCTTAAATGGACGAAGGGGAAACCTAATTGTTTAGGTTTTCATTAAAATCTATTCTAAATTTGTTACATTAGATGCTACTTCCTAACGATACCTCCTCTGCAATCTGCGAGGAAGATACTTTATCATTGAACATTCCTGATAAGAAGCAATGAAACAGGCCTCGGTGGTGGCCACTGTTCCAATAACTCCGTGACATGATCTAAAGACTCATCTTCCACATCGATGGAACCAATTGCGAGCAACAAATCTCCCCTACACAAGTCTAGCTTTGATGCATCGGTCCCATCGACGATATCTGTTATCATCACACCCCGTTGGTCTTTTCCGTTTGTGCCTATATTTTGGCCAAATGTCAAACCTAAAGGCAAATCTAGTTCAACTGCAACAACTTTTGAAAATAAATCCTCCACTTGGCATTCACCACCGTGCACCTCTTTATCTTTCTTCCATCGTTCAATGTGCGACATGATTGAGAAGGGCATGGCGGGTGGTAACTCTGGCGGAGTTTCAGCATCACATTCTGGATTTAGGTATTCACTAATTAGAGCCTCGGCCGCGCTAATCCTACTACTGGGGTTGTAACTCATCATGTTTGATAAAAGACGCAACGCATTGATCCCATGGCGAGATGAACCAAACATAGAGTCCCACCCATATGGAAGTGTGTTATGCAACGTTGCATATTCCTCCCAGGCAACGAGATTGTGTCCAAAGTTACGAACATCTATTCTCCATTGGAAGAGTTCATCTTCATTACCCAGTCCAAGTGCGATGTCCTCTCCAGTGGCTGAATTATTATTTGCAGAATTGCAATCATTTGCATCCTCCGACAGTACAGCTCTTATCCAAGTAATTGCTGCTCCATAGATATCAAATGCATACGGATGTTCCTCGTCGATAAACTCCTCAGGGGCACAATAGCTGTAATAAAGTTTTTCAGATGTGCAAAGAACTCAGTATTTTCAGGAGGAAATATTCTCGCACGTACAGTATCGATCTTGGACCTTTATTTTCTCCCTTGTAACCGAGTTTGTTAGTCGTCCAAGTGCTCATGCAACAGGCACTCCCGAAATCGATTATGCGAAGTGTGTGTGATGTCGAGCTGGATTTGTGCATATGCGACATCAAGATAAAAGGACAGAGTAAGAAAATCGAAAGAATCGCCAAGAGTCAAGCGTTCAAACTTACTCGACTAAAATGTTTGCAGGCTGCGGTAAATAGTGAAACGGGTTCGGAGGTCAGTTTCGTTAGCAACGGTCAGTAAGAGAGACCACAAATAAACTACCAACCCTTGCTGTACCTTTATATCCCGGTGAACAATTCCGCATGAATGACAATATGCCAACCCCTTTAGTATCTGCCGCAACACTTCTGCAGCAAGTTCACTATGAAGATTTTGTCGCTGTTGCTTTGCGATTGTGTCTTTTTTTTCTTCTTCAACCACAAAATCGTTGCTACTGCCCAGTCCCAAATCCACAGCAAGCTGCACCCATCCATTATCCATTTCAATATAATCCTCAAGCGTATTCTCCCCTCCCGATGCCTCCCACACCAGATATATAGTATCATTAACTTTACATTCACCCATGTACGGTGCCAAGTGTCGTTTCTGCAATAATTGTAACTGGTATTGTGCATCCTTTGTATTCCGAGGAGTCATGGTACATGCTATCAATTTAGAATTGATTTGCGCCTCAATTTCCAGATAAGAATTGGCACTCTGTTTAGCACGATTATTGTCAATTGCATTTCCACCATCAGATTCAGGAATGGTGATGGCCCTGGCACATTTCGCTACCAATGGTCGTCCTAGTTTACCACAAGGAATGTGTAATGTGAGAAAAAGATGAGAATCAACAAGCGTTCTACTTCCCACGTAGATGTTCTTCGTCCTTTCACCTGATTTTTCATCCCGTGCATGATACACACCGCCGAATGTTCCGTTGCCAATCGGTTCAAGAATTGAGATATCCATGGAAGATGGTACCATTATTCGTTTTATAGAAGCTGACGATGATTTTGTTGCAGATAAAAGCGTATCAGACGACGAATAAACATTGTGATGACGTCGCGACGAAAGTGGAGACAAGAACAGCAGCGGTGTGGCGACTGGAAGCTCTATGAGCATCAATGCCGATAAAATTACACAGGCATAAGTGGTTGCATATGTCGTGATGAGAGCGGCTACAGCCATTCTTGGCTGCATCATGGTTGGAGGTTGGAGATTGGATGGAGGTGTTGTTGTTGTGATGTTTTATGTTTTTTGTTTTTTTGCTAAACTATTGTACGTATGTAGACGTCTCCCGCCGACATATGTTGTTGTCACGTTCGAGGATAGGACATAGGACTATCAAATATTATGCTATCCTCCCCCCATTCTGCCCGTTGGCCATTGGTAGAATTCATCAATTTCAATATACTGGTGTCAAGATGTACCTTAAAATTTATTCTCAGTAGCATTTATATATTCCTATTTATATTTGTTTCTCTCGTCGTATCATTCACGACTATGCATTATTATTATCTTCATTCTCTTCATCATTCTCCATCAGTCTCCATCTATGCTTTCAAAAGCACCACTCACTAGTTGTTGTTCTCTCGAGCTCGCGCAGCTGAACGAGTGACACGTTTATTGGATATACCCCATTCCTTTTGTACCTCACCAGCCACATACTTGTACAGGTTCTCCAAACCAGCCCCGCATTGCTTCCATGCATCTGAGAAACGGGGATCACAAGGTATACCGAATGTGAAATTTTTGTTATTGCGCGCGGAAGCTTCGATTGGTGGGATATCGGTATGACGGTAGATGTAGCCCTCGTGACATTCCGTAGAGGCAGTCATGTATGTTGATGTTTGAACAATGAGTTCGATGTTGAACCCATAGTCTTCAATCATTGTCTTTGGTCCATGATAACAAATAAGGTACTCCGCCTGACTTTTATTAAACATTTCTGACATTTGGTGGAATAAGATCGGGGGCATGCTAGCGGACAGGAGAAAATGATATTAGTGTTGTATTGGCATTGATTTACAATTGAATGCTCTCAAGTATGTAAACACCAAAGGAATGCACCCGTACGTACCCAACATCAAACATGTATACATGCGTGAATGGATCGAAACTCTTTGCCTCGGTTATATCTCCATAAGAAAGAATGCATTTATGACCAATCTCCGCCTTAAACTCCTCTGACTCATCCTCTCCATAGACTTCATCCTTCAAAGCCGCCTTCAATACCTGCTCCAAGTTCGCCATGCCCAACATGTACCGTACATGCTCCACCTCGATACCATAACTAAACTCCACCCCAGGATATTGCGCAACATGTAAGTTAGGCTTGGCCAACCCACACCCCACATCGATGAATCGACTATCCCTCGCAAACCCAGTGTGCTCAACCATGAGATTTATCATCTTTTGCATTGAACCCGCAGTGAGTTCACCGTAGATGGCACCGCCATTTCCATTCCCACCGATACTACCAGTATATTTTTGGATGATGGAGTAAACTGCTTGGACATTAAGCGGTATGAATATTGGTTCTTTTGTGGCTCCGAATGGCAATTTCTTCTTTGCCACAATCACCACATCATCGTTATCTTCTTGATTGTTGTTTTCATTTGTATAGTCTGCTCCTTCTCCTTCCTCATCAACGATGCCGAGGACACGACGGGCAATGATAGATTTCTCAGCCTTCTTGCCACTACTTCTCTCCGCGGCCACCTTCAAGCTGGACGAAGGAGTGACAATCTTTGGATTATAAGTGACAACCGTTGCTGCTGCATTTGACGAAAGACTAGTCTTGGTAGGCGTTCGCGGAGTTTTACGGTTTCGTTCCAGTTCCAGCTCAGCATCATCGTCATCGATCGTAGTCTGCGATTTGATTCGTTTGTTTCGTTTGGTTGGAGAGGATGTCGACGCTGCGTTCGATGCTGCATTCGACTTGTTACTTCGAGTATTGTTGGTAGAACTCACTGACATGATGATGGAATGATGTTGTATAACGATGGTGGGAGGTGGTGGTGGTGGTAGTGGTGGTGCCTTGTTTGTTAGCTCATGTTCATGTGGCGTTTCGGGGGGAAGTTCGATTTTTGCGTGTGGGGCAAGCGAGTTCGCCAATCCTGCATGTCTTCTCGTTTTCGAGAAGGTTTTGTCCCTGTAGGAACCATACAGTGATCGCTTAACGGAAGGGCGTCTGGCTGTTGCACTTTTGGGGGGCATTCAGCATTCAGCATCAGAACTCAGAATCCATTAGGTATTGGTAATGAGCATTGTCTTTTTAGGTACCAGCAATCAAAGGGTCTGGATAAATTCCTGATACCATTACTATGAATGAGCCAGTACTACCCATTAATTGATGGGCACTGCCTGTCAGTTGATTGGCAAACTTTTGGCAGTGGGATCGATGTTCATGCTGTTTTTTTACAGTCCAAACAAAAGGCTGAAGATTTGAAAGAAAACAAAGGATGAGCCCTTTCATTGATTCATTGATGGGCATGGGCCCATCAATTGACAGAAATTTTTCTTTGCCTATCAATTGATGAGGCTGGCCCATCAATTAATGGGAGTTTTTTTAAGATAAGATGGATACTAACACATCAACATGTGATATGAGGTCACAAACCTGATAAAACCAACACCTCAACTTCATTTCATCATCGATTGTCAGACTCAACCTTTTTTAGCTTTCGTGGGCATGAAGTAGATTATGAAACATGGTCAGACACAATGCTAGTTTGATTGGTCAGTGTATTATTGCTCTGTATTTGCTATTACTATTAATATTATTTATGACTGAAGATTTGTTATTGACATGACAATCTATCACTTAAATTGATCCACCTGAGGAGATGAAGAATGATGAATGATGATGACCACTAAAATAAGTAATTTAGATGATGATGATGAAGATACAACATGGTAATAATTGCTTTGGCCAGACAGGATATGATGCATGGTGTTACTAAGTACCAAGAACCATTGGTACAAATCCTACATAGAAAATCCTGTGGAGGCAAACTTTAAACTTTGGAATCAACTTTAGAAATTGGCCACTTCGACTTGGGAATTTTTCCACACCCTAGGCATTCAATTTTTATTTATCTACTGGAAATAGTGGTCAGGAAAGGCAGCATGAGTTGGTGCCTAGTAGTTGTGGAAATTTTTCATGGCTGTCATGGTATTTCATGGTGCATACACATCATGTTTTGTGTCCAGATGCAGAGCAAGATCTGAAACCACAAAACTAGTAAATCCACCTTTACCTCATGGATTGGTGAATGAAGGCAGATGATGATGAATATGTCAGCTGTAATGATGGTGTAAAAGATAACTACTGCCTAACACTATCAATTTCATATGATACAGCTGAAGGCACCACCAGCGTACACAATCGATGTCTGATTATCCCAGTCTATATGTACACATATTAAACTGTTTCATACACTAATTGGCATACCGATACACACCTACCTCGCCCCGTTCTACCATACCACCACCCTGATCCCTCCTTTCCAACGCCTTCTCTTGGCTTGCATTCACCACCGCCTCGGTAGCTGCACGTGCACCGGCCAACCCAGCCCTCACACCAGTCCCACCCATGGCCATCATGAGCTTTCCCCACAGCAGTGCTGGTCCCATCAATTCCATCACCCCAGCAACAATGGGGGCAGATATTTCTGCCACCTCTCGTCCCACAGGTGTCGATAGGACAATATCCCCGGGTAGACGGGCAATATCTCCCGCAGCATCCAACAGGGTGTGTCGTTCGACGACAAAAATAGCATTTCTATGAATACGTACTCGATGGGAACGTTCCCACCGGGACGACTTGACATTGCCATTCCGATTGACACTTGTTACAGTTCGAGAGGTGGCATATTCGAGTAACAGATAAGGACCACGAATATCAATGACGATAAGCGGAGAGAGTGGAGGGACGATGGGCGTGATGATCGGTCCGTAGTTTTCGGAAGCACCACCACCAACAGAAACTTGGATTGGACGTCGAGCAAACGATTCAAAGGCCACCACATCATCTTTCTTGGGGGACATACCATTTGGTTCGTACGATATGAGCAGATGGATCATACCTGATGTTTCCACCTCTTCAGCATCGTTGGTATTGTTGTCTTTCCTATTTTTTGACAATGATTTGTTCCTGGACTGAATGGCACTCGGATGATATAGAGGCACCCACACGTCCAACATTCCCATTCGTTCAACGCGTCGTTTCATTTCACGTGCAGTGGGTTGGATGCGACCGTATTCATTCAATATTGAATTGTTGTCTCCTCCCATACCTCCCTTTTTGGCGTTCTTGCCCACTTTTCCATGCTCATCATCATCCTGTCCATCATCATTCTCCTTATTTCGTTGCTTCTTCTCCTGCTGTTGCTCTTGATGATGATGGTGATCTTGTCCTCCCTCCTCCCAACATTCCTCCCACAAGCCCATAAGCAACGGCATCAAATCCACATATCCCCGTCCAATCAATCGATCGGTACCCAATCCTAACATTTCCATACCCATGTGAGATACATCCTGAACCTGTTTGCCCATGCCGACCACACTGGTTACGGAAGCGGCCGCGCCCACGGCCGTGGAGAGAGCACCGCCCACTAGGAGTGATTCGGTGGGTGTCATTTCTTCATCGAGACGTATTTCTAATGCTACCTTCATCCCACTTCCTTCAATGGAGTTATTGCTGTTATTACCGTGGAATGAGGAAGGGGAGAAATCATCTTTTTGTAGTGGAATGTGAAATGTGCTACCGTTGTGATTGCTGTTATTATCGAAGACGTTTCCATGGACACCATCGCCCCAGATGGGATTGGAATCATTGTGAACTGTGGAGCTTTTGAATTGATCTCGTGCATAATGATGGGGTGGACGCGGGCCAAAGTAGTAGCTGGATTTTGAATTTCTACTGCCCGCGCCAGATGATGATGATGATGGATGAAGGTGTTTTCCCATTGAAAGTGTTTTGGTGGAGAGTGGATGTTGTTGTAAAGATGAAGACGACGCTGTCGCCGCTGCCACAATAGGACTTTTCTTCTTGGTATCACTGTTCCAATCTACCATAGTCGTCGCTTTTTGAATTCGGTGATCATGATTCAATTGTTGTTGTGGTGGTGGTTGCGTAGATGGTGACTGCTGTGGTTGCGCAAACGCAGGAAAGAATGGAGAGCGTACTGGACTCATGGCACGAAGAGACCCCGCTTGATCGAATGGCGAGATGGATGGTGTTGACATGCCCATCATTTTCGATGGCGATTGGGGCATGGATGGCATGAACGCAGTATTCTCATTGGCTTTATGCTGGACACCACCATTCTCCGTGGAATTGTTGTCCATGCTTGTGTAATAATCCGGTGATTTGTCATTCCCTTGGTCAGGACCCATGCTGAGTTTATTGCAGCCGTGGAACTCATTCATTGTCCCTCGCGGATGATCCCTAGCAATACTGCTGCCAGCACCAAAAGATTCAAATTTAGCATTCCCCTCCTTGGCTACTGCTGCAGCTAACTTTTTGCTCCCATTCTCATTCTCATTAACATCATCATCATAACTAGTAGTACTGCAGCACTGTTCCTCTAAATAATCTAAATTTCCATCCCAAAATGCCAACCTCAATGTCCCGAACGAACTAACCTCGCCACAACTACGACTTAATCCCAATTTACTCCCCATGACGCCCAATCCCAATGCACTCCAATGTTTCCGCTGCAAATCTTGTCCTTCCAATAACCGAATGTGAAAGGTCCCGATGGTCCCGCGCTGGTGGTGCACATGCCGGTAGGATCGATGGGGGCCACGGCCTTGGTATTGTTTGGAGGTGGAGATGCGGCTTGTGGTGGAAGAGGAGGAGGTGGTGGTGGCATCGGGATGGATCATGTTGTTGTTTTTTGATATCTGTAGATATTATCGTATTTCGGCGTTCGGTCGGACAACATAATCATCGTTGCTGGGGCAGTGTGGTACGCTGTGCGTGGTAAGTATCTAGGTACTATCTATGTACTGTACACTTGGTATGTACTGACAACCAACTCTCTGGAAACCCGGAATTGGGC